>JAVJIF010024687.1:0-101853 GCA_038442645.1 Agave tequilana | reverse complement strand
TTTTCTTTTCTATTCATTCTTTAAAACATTAAAGACCATTTAACATGCACATGAACATACCGTGTAAGCTTCTATCGCCTCCCGTCCTATGGATTCAATTGTTTTAGCCTCTATTCTATAACGGAAGTATCGAGGAAGCCAAAGCAGACACATTTTAAATATAATTTCAAAACATACACTTTTTATGCGCGATTTTCCTCCTAATCATCAGTCGATCGGCCGGTCGACCGACAGGTCATTCAGAAAAGAGTCGTTGGCTCTGGTCGACAGGGCGGTCGATCGCTTAATTATTTTAAAAGAGAAGTTTTAAACTGTCAGTCGACCGACCCCAACCGGAGTTAGGGTCTCAGTCGGTCGTCAACCGGTCGGCGACCGCAAGGGTTAGCGGTGACTGGTCGGTCGATTGACAACGTACCAAACATGCACACCCTAGGCCAAGAGGCCCAGTCGATCGCTCGGTCGACCAATCTGGCCTGCAATGGGCACCGGTGACCGTTCTGGCCTGAAACAGTTTATGAATGGATTTTGAGTTTTTTTCAAAATATTTCATATTGGTTAAGGGTATGTAGCAATGTATAGGTGATGAAATACATATTCTAAAATATTATCAATACCAAACATGCAAAATACCGATACTACCAAAACTTGTATTTTCAAAACATATATTTTATGTATGTGACTTCTTGAGCATTACTACTATATTTTACACTTTAACAAACTAATATCTTACAAAGCTCTAAGTGACTACAAGATCTCAATCAGGCTTCTCTATTAGCGACGTTTGTGCTTTGGAATTTATCCCGTATTTATGTCTTCTTGAGTCTCCAACACCTTCTTTAGAGGAAGAAAAACTCCTTGAATCCTTAGAACCCTGAGATAAAACTTAACACTTGAACTTGATTAGAACAAATAACCACATATATTTTGTTATCATCAAAATCATAAAACCGGGTGATTGTAACTTTGGGCCAACAATCTCCCCCTTTTGATGAAGACAAACTTGTGAGTTATTTAAATAAAAGATATGAAAGAGCTTGAAAAGCTCCCCCTTAAGTTATGTTATCTATCAAGTACAAGAAAATATTATGCTTTAAATTGATTTGATAATATAAGCAAGTCACACATATATGCATATAAAAATGATTTCAATTATAGAACAATATGCATATATAGCCTACTATCCTTCCAATCATCTTTCCTCCTATCAATATATAAGCATGCTAAAGAGATTGGATATAGAATGACATAGAATACCAATACAACTTAATAACTCAAATATCTATCCCCCTTTTTGTCATGGATCAAAAAGGGTGAAGACATCAACATAAAAGAGATATTAATTTGAAAAATACAAAAGAAAATTGAAAACATTTTCAAAACTTATGAATCCATAATACAAACATTTAACTCACGACACATGCATGAAAATCTATTATAATCTAGTGGTTTAGTAAAAATATCTACAAGTTGAAAATTGGGGAAACATAATCAATTTTAATATCGCCTTTCTCATAGTGATCTCTAATAAAGTGATATCGAATATCTATGTGTTTGGTCATGCTATGTTGATTTGCATTTTTGATCATATGAATGGTGCTAGTATTTTCACAAAATATTTAATATGGTCATAATGCAAAATCATAGTCAAGAGAGTAAGTTTCATCCATAAGACTTGAACACACAAGCCCCGGCCGCAACATACTCCGCCTTAGCGTTGAGAGGGCTACTGAATTTTGTTTCTTGGAAGACCATGAAATAAGGTAATTTCCTAGAAATTGACAAGTACCACTAGTGCACTCCTATCCACTCTACAACCCGCATAGTCGGCATCCAAATAACTCGTCATAGGAAATAGTCTGATTTTAGAAAACCACAAGCCCATTCTAATAATGTCCTTAAGATACCTAATAATGCGCTTTACCGCAATTAAGTGAGACTCTTTAGGACAAGATTGAAATCTAGCACATAGATACACACTAAACATAATATCCGGCCTTCTAACCGTCAAATAAAGTAAACTACCAATCATGCTTCTATAAAGTTTAATGCTTATATTTATACCTTGTTCGTCCTTGTCAAGCTTAGTGGTAGTGGCCATGGGAGTCTTGCTAAATTTTACATCTTCAAGTCCAAATCTCTTGATGAGTTCTCTTGAATACTTGGCTGATTTATGAAGATCCCATTACTCCTTTACTTGATTTGAAACCAAGGAAGTAGTTTAGCTCACCCATCATAGACATCTCAAACTCGTTCTTTATGCATGATTTAAATTCTTTACAAAGCATTTTATTAGTGGATCTAAAAATAATATCATCAACATAATTTGAACAATTAGGATATCACTATCTACATACTTTATAAACAAAGTGGTGTCAAGTTTACCAATAATAAAAATCGTTTGAAATTAGAAAAGTTGAAAGTCTTTTATACCAAGCTCTTGGAGCTTGTTTTAAACCATATAAAGTTTTATCAAGTTTGTACACAAAATCTGAATGTGTAGGATCAACAAACCCATGGAGTTATTCAACATACACTTCCTCTTCTATAAAACCATTTAAAAATGCACTTTTGACATCCATTTGAAAAAGTTTGAAAACTTTATAGGAAGCAAAAACAAGTGTCATCCGGATGGCTTCGAGCCATGCTATGGGTGTAAATGTTTCCTCAAAATCGATACCTTCGATTTAGGTGTAATTTTTGGCCACTAACCTAGCTTTATTTCTAATAATATTACCCGACTCATCTAACTTATTCCTAAAGATCCATATAGTACTAATAGTGGTCTATTGTGGGGTCTAAGAATAAGATGTCAAACTTGGTTGCACTCAAATTGATTGAGCTCTTCTTGCATTGCAAGCAACCAATATGAATCGGCCTCGACTTCGAGGATATTTTTGGGCTCAATGTGTGAAATAAAAGCAAAAATACCCACATAAATTATGGAGTTTGAATCAAGTAGTTACCCCCTTAGATACATCACCTATGATGAGGTCCTTGGGATGATTTGAAGCAATCTCTAATCCTTTAGAAGTGTTTGTCCTTGTTCCACTTCAACCTCTTGAACTTCACCTTGTACATCAATCTTGGCTTTTTTTCTTCTATAAGTGAGTCCTTGAAGGTTATCTTCTCTATGTCTTCACCTATGTAATCAATCTCTACAATATTCTTCACAAAAGCATTAGATTCCTCAAACTTGACATGTAAAGATTTTTCAATAGTCAAAGTAGATCGTTTGAAGACTCTATAGGCTTTACTAGTATTTGAATAGCAGAAAAATATGGCTTCATAAGATTTGGCATAAAATTTCCTAAATTGTCTTTAGTGTTAAAACAAAGCATTTACAACCAAAAACTTTAAAGTAAGAAACATAAGATTTTCTCAAATAGTAAATTTTAAATAAAGTTTTAGAAGTATTTTTACAAAAATAAATTCAATTTGAGATTTAACATGATGTGTTTATGGTCTCGGCCCATAAGTATTGAGGGAGTTCGTATTCATTATCATTATCCTAACCATTTTTGAAGAGTACGATTCTTCCTTTCAACAATTCTATTTGTTGTGGAGTTTTAGGACATGATAGTTCATGTTTGATTCCATGCTCTTCACAATTGGTCATAAAGGAGTGGTTAATGAATTCACCACCTCTATCACTTCTTATATATAAAATCATAAAATCTTTTTCTTTTTCAACTCTTTTTCTAAAACACTTGAAAATGTGAAAAGACTTGATCTTTATGCTCTAAAAAAATCCAAGTAAAATGAGAAAAATCATCAACGAAAATAAAGACAAAACGATTTTCACTTAGACTTTTAATTTTAGTTGGACCAAATAAATTCATGTGAATTAACTCTAAAGGTCTTGATGTCATGATATCCTTTATTGCTTTGAAAGAGGACTTGGTTTGATTCCCAAGTTGGCACGCATCGCAAATGCGGTCCTTCTCAAATTTCAAACAAGGAATACCTTTTACCACTTTCTTCTTGTTGATTCTAGATAGATGGTCAAATGAAACATGGCCTAATCTATTATTCATAACCAAGAGCCTTCATTAAAGGCATTTAAATATGTAGATTCCATTGTAAATTTGACATATCAATCATGTACACATTATTTCACAAAATCAGAAAGTATACATGCATTGGTTTGCCTATCTAAAAACATTGCAAGCTAAATCATCAGAAATCACTTTGAAACCTCTATCACAAAGTTGAATAATACTCAAAAGGTTATACTTGAGACCGTCAACTAAAACAACATTCTAATTAAGAGAGATGAGCCAATTTTAATGTTACCTATACTCCTTGGAATCATCTCTGAAGGTGACGCATGGTACCTTGATAGCTTGCAAAATTATTGATATCCCATATCATATGTCTTGAGCAGCCGCTATCAAGATACCACCGCTCCCTACGTCTTGAAGTCTTGGTATGTACCTATATCAAATAACAAATTGGTTGATTTTGGTACCCAAATTTCTCCCTACATCTTGAAGTCTTGGTATGTACCTATATCAAATAACAAATTGGTTGATTTTGGTACCCAAAATTTCTTGGGTCCTTTAAAGTTAACATTTCATACCCAAATGTGATTATTTGAAGCATTTATTTTATCAAAGTAAAATTTGGCTAAGTGACCTTTTCGGCCACAATAAGTGCAAGAATAAAACTCTACCATAAATAAAAATATGATGGGAGTGTGGGGTGTGAACATGCTTGGTATGTGCAGTGTGTCTAGCATGATGTGTATGTATATGTTGTGATTTAGGAGTGTGGGTATGTGTGGTATGATGAGCATGTGTAGTATGAACATGTTTCTTTGAAGTATGTTACTTAGGAAATATTGCCTCCAACCTAGCTTTATAAACTCACATTTCTTTAACACATTTCTAAAGAGTTAATTTTATCTTTTAAAATAAATATCTCATTTTTATTAATTAATGAAAATTTGCTATACATGAAACTTTAAATGCATCAAAATCTTTTTGTGTGGATAAATGTGTGGAAGATAAATAATCTTTTTGTTTAGAAAGAATAACAATTTTATTTTGAAGCGTTTCATTTTCCTTTTTCATTTTTAAATACTTTTTAAGGAAATCACATTTGTTAGACAATTCTTCAAAAGCCTCATCCAATTCATCTATTGTTAATTCACAATCGTCAAGTGAGGGCTGGATGTTACTTAGGTGTGTTATCATTTTCCATGAACACACATGTGCTGTATCTATTTCTTCATCGGTTTCACTCTCCGAGTCTCATGTAGCCTTGAGAGCGTTCTTTTTGTAGGCTTCTTGGTGGTTGAAGGTTTACTTTTGGTCTCTGGACAATCCGCAACCATGTGCCTGGTTTCGGTAATTGAAGATATGGCCTTCTTTTCTTCTTTCCCTTGCCACCTTCTTCTATTGTTATACTTCACCTTGTTGTACATCCTCCTTACATTTTTTTACTAAGAGGGAGAATTCTTCATCATCCTCTTCTTTATCATCATCGTCGGAGATGGTGGGAGTGGATTTGAAAGCGATCACTTTCTTCTTTTGTGGTGCCATCTCTTCCCTTACCTTCCTATCCATTTCATGGGTCTTAAGATTTCTTATAAGACCGATGAACTCCATTTCTTCTTTGTCGTTTAGCTCCTTTAATATAGTAGCCTTGAGTTTCCATGAGCGTGGAAGTGCCCGAATGACCTTCCTTACTTTTTTATCATTGTCAATGGCATCACCTAAAGAAAGAAGACCATTTGTTACTTTAGTAAATCTTGTTACCATGTTATCAATGGTGTCATTTTCATACATGGTGAAATTTTCATATTAGGAACGTAAGAGATCAATCATGCTCTCTAAATTGTGACGTTTCGTCGTGTGTGACTACTAGATGTATCCAAATTTCGTAGGCTGATTTGCAATGGATGACCCTAGCAATATCGTCAACGTTCAAAGCTTGAAGCAAGGCATAGTGTGCCTTAGCATTTGCATCAACTCCTTAATGACAATATTGGACCAAGTGTCCTCATTATCAATGGTACACTAAAGGGTTTAGTCACCGCTTTTGTAACCCAGCTTCCTAAGGATTGCAAAAATATGGTCATCTTAACCTTCCATATAGGAAAGTTAAGGCCATCAAACTCGGGAGGGGTCTTAATACCTTCGGCCATTTTTTCTAAAGTGGATGAAGATGAACTTATGAAAGAAATGATTAGCAATTAGGATCTCTCTAAGGTTGTGAAGCCAAAAACAAGAGACCAAGGCTCTGATATCAATTGAAATACACCTAGAAGGAGGGTGAATAGGTATTTTGCTAATCAAATCAATTTTAAAACTACTTATGATGAATTATGCAAATGGTCACTCAAACTGAAAAACACCTAGAGGGGGCGTGAATATATGCTAATCAAATGTACTTTTAAAACTAGTTAAGATGAAAAATGCAAGTGGTCACTCAAAACAAGAAATTGAAGCTGAATTCCCGGTGAAGGGCTCTAGAACTTTTCCTCTTTGATTCCTCTAAATGATGAGTTGAAGTGCTTAATTGCTTCCTTATTGATATGAGTATAGACCGAAAATGTAAGAAGATGAAATGAATGCAATATAGAAAAACACGACAAATAGTATCACAAGTATAAGAATGCAAAGTAATAAAGAGCAAGAAGAAATCAATCGTAAACACAAGAGAATTTGTTTCGAGGTTCGAGCCGCTGCTTTACGTCCCCGCCTTCACCACTATGAAGGATTTTCACTATATCCACTAAAGGAATTCCACACAGGAACCTTAACCTAAGGGATTACAACTTGGTCTACTCAAGACCGGAGTACCCAACTCCAACAATACTATCCTCCGCACAAGAGGAACCACAACACAATGGAATACAAGTCACTTGGTAATTTAGGAAGACCACAAACACTCTCTTACAACTTCTTATAGAGTGGAATATGATTTTAGGCTCAAGAAGCTAAGTGAGAGAAGAAGATCAGTTGAAGAGATTTTGATGACTTAAAACCAACTGAAAAAGCTTTTGAAAAAGAAGAACTTAAAAATGGAAAGCAATGAAACACTTCTCTCTTGAAAACACTTGAAACATGGATATTTCTCTTATAGAAAATCAAAACCCATGACCTCTATTTATAGGCAAAGGATAAATAACATTCATAAGTGATACTAGGTCATTAGGGGTGAGTTTAACCACGCGGAAACAAAAAATAGCCATTGGAACCCATAAAAAATAAAATAGATCCAAAATAGAGCCGTTGTGCCAACTTGGACGTCTGCCGGTCGACCGGCACTCGACCGGTACGTCACTTGGAAAATAACGTTGGCTCCGGTCGACCGATCGGTTGACCGTTGGTCATTTTAAAAAGAAAATTTGAACTGCCAGTCGATCGGCCCGGTCGATCGGCACAAACAGAGAGTAAGGCACTTGCAGTCGGTCGATCGCGGGGTTGAAGGTCGACTGACAAATATGCACAGACGTGCATGTCCACGGCCAAAAGGCCTGGTCGACCGGCGGTCGATCGTTTTGGCCTGAAACAGATATGGTCGACTAGCCGGTCGACCGTTATAGCCTAAAATAGATTTTAAACAGATTTTTGAACTTTAAAATATTTTTAAAATATTTTGTATTGGTTGAGGGTAATGTAGCATAGTATAGGAGATAAAATACATGTTTTAAAGTTAATATAAAAATTTGAATAATTATGAAACATGTATTAATACAAAACATGCAACAAAATCAATACTACCCAAAACTTGTATTTTTGAAAAGTGTATTTTTGTGTGTGTAACTCTTGAGCACTTCTATCTTATTCTTACTCTTTAATATACTAAAATCTTATAAGGGTCTAGGTGACTATAAGATCTTCAATCAGACTTTTCCATTTGCATCGTTGAGTGAACTTGAATTCTGATCCCGTATTAGAGTCTTCTTGAGTCTACAATACCTTCCTTTAGAGGAAGAAATTTCTTGAATCCTTAGAACCCTGAAATAATCTTAAACACTTAAACTTGATTAGTACAAATAACTATATATATTTTGTTATCATCAAAAACTCTAAAACGGGTGATTTTAACCTTGGGCCAACAAAAACAAGAATTGAAGCTGAATTCTCCGTGAAGGGCTCTTGAACTTTCCTCTTTGATTTCTCCAGATAATGAGGTTAGGTGCCCAAATGTCTCCTTGTTGAAATGAGTATAGACCGGTAATGAAAGTGATAGAATGAAAGCAATTATAGAATGCAAGATGAATTATTACACAAGTATAAAGAAAATGAAAAACAATAGAGAGTAAGACACAAGCAATCACAAACACAAAGAAATTTGTTTCGAGGTTCGAACCACCGCTCTACGTC
Source organism: Agave tequilana (assembly GCA_038442645.1). Classification (NCBI taxonomy): domain Eukaryota; kingdom Viridiplantae; phylum Streptophyta; class Magnoliopsida; order Asparagales; family Asparagaceae; genus Agave; species Agave tequilana. The sequence goes on along the minus strand of JAVJIF010024687.1, from coordinate 93,517 downwards.
CCCGCCTTTACGACTATGAAGGATTTCACTATCCTCTAAAGGATCTTCCACAAAGGGACCTTACACAAAGGAATTACAAGTTGGTCAGCACAAGACCAGACTGCACAACTCCACCAACTCAACCCTCTACACAAGAGGTAGCACAAAGCCAATTGAGGTTACAAAGCACTAGGTGATCTAACAAGATCACAAACACTCTCTCTTACAACTTCTTATAGAGTAGAATATAAGTGTTGCTCAAGAAGTTAAGTGAGAGATGAAAATCAGTTAGAAAGAATAGAAGTGTTCTAAAATCAACTGAAAATAGCTTTGGAAAGAAAGAACTTCGAGACTGAAAGGTAGAAAAAAATTTCTCTTTTGAAACAAACTTGGAAAACTTGTAAACTTGAGTATTTTTCTTGTCTAAAACCAAACCCATGACCCATATATATAGGCAATGAATAAATATCATTTATAAATCATACCATGTCATTTGGGGTGTGTTTAGACACTTGGAAACCAAAAATGCCCATTGGAATCCACTAAAAACAAAACAGATTCAAAAACTAACGTTATGGCCATCTGGCAGCCTGTCGGTCGACCATCCGGTCATCCAGAAAAGAGCCTTTGGCTCCCGTCGACTGGGCGGTTGACCGCTCATTATTTTAATAAGAGAAGTTTAAACTAGGGTCTCTCAGTCAGTCGACAAGTCAGTCAACTAAAAGGGTTAGTGGTCGACCGGTCGGTCGACCAACAACGTGCACAAATGTGCACCCCCCTGGCCTAGAGGCCCGATTGACTGCTCAGTCGACCATCTGGCCTGCAATGGGCACCGGTCGACCGGGCGGTCGACCGTTCTGGCCTGAAACAGTTTTATGAAATGGATTTTGAGTTTCAGATAATTTTCAAAATATTATGTATTGGTTTAAGGGTAATACAGCAATGTATAGGTGATGAAATAAATGTTCTAAACTTGTTATAAAATTTTGTAAAAATTATGAGACATGTATCAATACCAAACATGCAATATACAAATATTACTAAAACTTGTATTTTCGAAATCGTGTATTTTGTGTGTGACTTCTTAAGCATTACTACTATATTTTATACTTTAAAAAACTAATATCTTACACGGCTCTAGGTGACTACAAGATCTTCAATTGGGCTTCTCCATTAGCGGCTTTGAGTGCTTTGAGCTTTGATCCCGTATTTGAGTCTTCTTGAGTCTCCAACACCTTCCTTTAGAGGAAGAAAAGTCCTTGAATTCTTAGAAACCTGAGTAAATTAAAGGGCCAACTTAAATCACATTACTTGGAGATCAAGATAGAGACCTTCTAGAAGATACATTAGATCCAGTATTAAAAATGAATCTGAAGAGAAACGGACCTAATTTACTCAAATCCAAGACCATCTAGAAGATCCTCAAGCTGGATGAAACCATGGAGAAAAAAACCAGGGCACTTGCCCAGGTATTGTCACGGATACACGAGGATCCCCGCAAATCCGCGGCTTTTTGGTGGGTCCACGAATCCATTTCGACGCGTGCCCTTGTCTCTCCTTCTAGAGTCTTTCTATGCCTGTAAATACTACAGTTTTGTACCAGAGACGGTGTTTGAGAGCTGTAGGATCGGGTTTTCTCTCATTTAGTGTAGATTAGTGTAGTGTTCTTCTTTTTCTTCTATTGTATTTTCTTTTTATTTTAGATCATGTATTAGGATAGAGTTAATTCAGGAGAGAAAGAGAGAGATTGACGTAATAGATAGTGACAATCTATGAAAGCTTTCTCCTTTCCTTCATAGTTTCTTCTCTAACCTCTAACATGACTAGCTAACTTTCTTTCATGGCAATCTGGCTACTAACAATCATCTAACCTCTTAATTGATAATCCACATGAATCTAATGGCCTCTACAAGGCCTTGCTCTTGAAAGAGCCATTGATGGCTCATGATGATGGATTCTAACATTATAACTTGCTAACTTGCTAATAAGCTAACTCTCTTATTTCATGCATGCATCTAATAGTTTTGATGATCTAATATTGCATTAGCTTGCTCTCAATGCAAATTGAATGTGAAAAATCATTTCAAGTGCCATACTTTGTATCATTTCTTGAAGAAGCCATGGATTAGTGATGCCAAGGATCCATGTGAGGCAACTATCACTAAGAGGTTATCATGATTAGTAGAGCACTTAGTAGTTAGTAGTTATGAATTTCTTCTCATGTTACTTGTTTTTAAAATCTTTTTATCATTTTTCTATCGATGTTTTCATCACCTTCTTCGTTCATCTTTGTTTTCATCTTTTCCTCCACAAGTTCTTTTCTTGTTCATTTTTCAAATCACTTTACTATACTTTCACTTTGTGTTTTACTTGCTTCTTTTGTGTTTATCCCGCATTCTATTTTTTTGTTCTTCCTTTATCGATTCCAAAAACACATCTTGATTGTTTTCATAACGACGATTTCATCGCCTTCTCCATCTATCTCTTCTACTTTTATTTCTTTTTCTTTTTTCTTTCTTTAATAAAGAAAAACTTATGAACAACTGATGTGAATGAACTGTTAATGCTTCTATCGCCTCCCATCCCTGTAGATTCGACCCGTATAGCTAGTATGCTAGAACAGAAGTATCAAGGAAGCCAAAGCACACATAATTTTACTGATTTTCTAAAATACACGTTTTCGTGCGCGGTTCCCTTCGATCAAAGAGTATGATACTTCACCTACTTATTCTTCACTAAGCATCGATTATCATCATTGTGTAATAATCGGGAGGCGTAAGAGCAGTCACCATGAGAAAACTCGAAGTCATCAAAAATCAATGTTAAAGATGTTTGCATCGCAAGATAAATGAATAATTCGAGTGAATCCTTTAAGAGATGTCAATATCAAATTTTTTAACACGAGAGTGGATAATATTTTCTCGAAATGATAGGTTGGAATCGAACATATAGACGAGTTCAGGATAAATTTGCTCTTTAATAGTGACAAGGTGTTCTAAAGAATTGGCTCTAAGGATTTGAGTAAGGTTAAGGTGCTCAAAGTCAGTGAGCACCACTGTTCTCCTGAGATTATCTACTTTTTGTAGAGCATGGAATGCTTAAATTTAGCATTCTCCAAAATAATAGGGCCATCGAAGAGGATTTGGATCTAGAATCAAATTTCTTGGATTTCTCAGGCTTGTCATGTCTAGATCTCTTTGAAGACATGATATAGGATGAAAATAGACTGAAAATTCAAACTAAAAGCTATGAAAATGGAAAGAGAGAGTGATTTATGAAATATACGCAATTAAAATGTTAATTTCTTTCATCAATCAACTCCAAACATTAATCCTGAAACCAATTGAAAAAAATCTTGAAGGGATTTGAAGTGGGATGAAAGAATTTAGAGAGAGAGAGAGGTGCGTGGGTTAGGGTTTGAGTAAGCAGAGAAGAGGGAAGAAGAGAGAAACATGGAGTCTAGGGTTTTGAAAACTACCTTTAAAAGCATTTAAAATGACTATCTGTTCTGCAGTTCACTGCACTGACAGAGCAGTCGACCAAAAAAATCAGTAAGTCCTAACAAACTCACTCGGTGACTGGGCGATCGACCGAGATGAGAGTTCATGCCTCTCTTAGTACTCGATTGACTAGGACTGCCCTAAAAGAAGAAATTTTGAATTTTGAAACTTTAGAACTTTATTTTTTATTGAAATAAACTTGTAAAATCCTACATAATAGATAAAAATATTTTAAAAATTATTTAGTCCGGCAAAAATTTATAAGAAATTTTACATAATTTATTCAAAAATAATTTAAAAATACTCATAAAAATAATACATATATTATATCATAAATAAGCCATAAAAATTATGAAATGAAGTTGTATATCCTTGACGGGCTCTGAACTTCTTCTCATTATTCCTATAAACTAAGTGTTGAGATGCACAATTGCTTTCTTATTTTTATGCTTAATAAATGCGATAAATAAACTATAGAAAATTTTCAAAAATACATATATATATGTTTATATCTACATACAAGCATATATGATAACAAATACAACTCATAGGCATTAAGCATGGGAAACACATATAGAGTCTACGTTATCATCATGGTATGCATTCTATATAAATAAAATGAAATGATATCAATGAAATTGAAACATATTATTATATGAACAAATATTTAAATCATCAAAAAGTATATAAATTGAAACTATTACACATACATGAAAGTAGTCATCAACTCATCACTTCTAAGCACAGATAACATGTATAGAGTCTAGACTAATATCATGAACATGCAAGTAATGTAAGCTTAAAAAAATTGGAGATATTACCGATACGATTTAGATAAGCAATCTCTATTTCCAAAGTGGTGTTCTTCACTTTGCTTCTTTGATAGCGACGTAACAATTATGTTTCTCCTTCAAGCTCCAAATGCTACACCCACCAAGGCACCACCTCCCCCTAAGTCTTGGAGGAGGACACACTGACATCAATTATCTTTGGTTGTTGATTCTAGATAAATGGTCAAATGAAACGTGGCCTAATCTCCTATGCCATAACCAAGAGTCCTCATTAAAAGCATTTAAACATGTAGCATTACATTGTAAATTTGATATATCAATCATGTACACATTATTTTCACGAAAACTGAAAAGTACACATGTATAAGTTTGTCTATCTAAAACATTGCAAACTAAATCATCAAAAACCACTTGAATTCTCTATCATAAAGTTGACTAATACTCAAGAGGTTATGCTTGAGACCATCAACTAAAATAATATTTTCAATTAAGAGAGATGAGCCAATTTTAATGTTACCTATACTGATAATTTTCCTTTGAAATCATATCCGAAGGTAACGGTGCCACCTTCATGGTATCTTGATTGGGTTGCAAAATTGTTGATACCCAAGTCATATGTCTTGAGCACTGCTGTCAAGTGTTGGTGCGAGAGATAATCGAAGATCGGAACGTAAATTCTTTATTTGATAGTAAAGAATGTTACAACGGATCAATAATCCTCTTACAAGAGAGGGAAGATGTTGAGACTTGAATCTCCCCTTTGTTTAATGCTGGGTTCTTTAGGTGGCGATGGAAAGTGAATCTTATTTTCCGTTGACCGGGTGAGCGTCAAGAACTTTGGAGATCTTCTCTTTGGATGGTAGACGGAGTAACACAGCTCTGTCGACCAGAAATCTCAAAGAGATTATGGGCAAAGACTAACTTATACGCAGCAAGTTACTTGAAGAGTTGAACTCTCTTTCCTTTTCTGTGGAAGCTCTTAAGTCAAGTTCTTCTCCCCGAATACTCTGATCTGATTGACCGACCCCTTCTCCATAGCAACGGGGCTATTTATAGAGGTTTCAGGGGCGAACGTGCCCCCTAAAAACACTCCATAATGGGGGTTAGCTTCCCCGTTATGTGGGCAGTGATTGACCCAATAACGAGGGCAGTTATAACTGAGACACGGATTTGGATCCTCGCGCCTTGGTGCTGCAGTGCGGCTGTGATGTGGGTTTCGACCCTCGCGCCTTGGTGCTGCAGTGCTGCTGAGACGCGGGTTTTGACCTGCGCGCCTTGGTGCTGCAGTGCTGGCTGAGACGCGGGTTTCGACCTGCGCGCCTTGGTGCTGCAATGCTGGCTGAGACGCGGGTTTTGACCTGCGCGCCTTGGTGCTGCAGTGCCAGCTGAGACGCGGGTTTCGACCCTCGCGCCTCGACGCTGCAGTGACGGCTGAGACGCGGGTTTCGACCCTCGCGCCTTGGTGCTGCAGTGACAGCTATGATTAGCCTGCGTCTGGAGTTTGGGACTCTGCTTTGAGGACTTGTCTTCAAATGATTTTTAGACAGCCTACAGAACCCCCTCCACAAGTTTTTGATATTCCGCAGTTGGCTGAGACGATTTTTGAAATACTTTAGACTCTAGCTGAATTCACCCTTCTCATGATTGGTCTGACAATGTTCCGGGTTTGATCGTATTTGGAGTATGGCCTTCGTGAGTGTACTGTGGGAACTCTTGAAGCCGCCAAAACTGATCGTGTTGAGTGTCTAGATATACAGTCTAAACCTCCCCGATGCTTTGAGTTTGCGTTGGTGTACTTTAAACCAGGGGTGGGTAGTCGTCTGCTTGTGCCAGTATACTTTTGAACTGAATTGCAGAAGCAAGGACTACATGCCAGTTCTGTGGACGCAGGGGTGATACTGCTTTAAAGACGCGCCTTCTATAGGGGTGCATCTTTTGGGATGACAACGCGACTGTGACTCCATGAGGTAGACGCGACTTTGGCCGGGTTGAAAAGATGCGATCTTCGGAAGGACGCGTCTTTTGGGATTAAGACGCGGCTTTCGCTCTGTGAAGCAAACGCAACTTTGGCCTAGTTGAGAAGGTGCGTCCGTCGGAGGGACACGTCTCTTGGGACGAAGACGCGACTGTTGGATGCGAATCCGTGCCATGAGTATGTTGCCACGTGTCCTGTAGAATTGAGGGGACATCTTCTTTTAGTGTGCGAACTTCACACTACATTTAATGCGCTGTCCACGCGTCAGGCGGTGATTAGGCGTCGAGCCAAGCGCCGCGTATCTTGCGAATCATTGTGCCATAAAAGGCAACAGTCCTTCAAGAGTCATCATTAGACTCACCTTCTTCTTTGTTTGCATCTGTTAGGGTTTGAGAAAGAAGCTTTCTTTGTTCTCCCTGTTTCCTTCATCTAACATCGAATCCTCGATCACAATGGCACCAAAGGCTAAGCATACTGCTTCGTCTTCAAAGGCCATCATTCCTGAGACTCAAATGGGTGGTTCCTCTATGCAGGAACCCCTATTTCAGGTATAAACGGCCATCAGACTTGATTTCCGCCATTAAAGGGCTTTACAGAGTTCTTCTAACTCTTAAATTTCTTTGAATGTGAACCGCCAACGCGGGCTCATGCCCGTGTTTGATCTTTAGGTGCGGTTCTTGAGTCGATGGATAAGACGCAGATTTGATGACCTTGCACTTCTATCCGCTTAAGTCCGTACCTGTTTGTTGAACACAGGGCCCCATTGAGCCTTGCGTTTTGGATCCAACACTTAGAATATTTCTAAGTGTGAGGGATGCAGACGCAGATTCTTATGATTCTTGCGTCTTGTGAAATCAGACGCCGGTCCAAATGAATCTCGCGTCTGATTCTGATACTTAGAAGTTTTCCATAATTCTTGAATTTTTAAAACGCGGGCTCCATGCTAGCCTCGCGATTTTTGGATCTGGACGCAGATTTGATGATCTCCGCGTCTGGGTTTATTTCTGCGTTCGAGTTGTAAACACTTAATCATTTTCTTTCAGATTTCTGATCAAGTGTTATTTTCTTTTGCAGTGAGATATTCCTCCAATCCTCTCTCCAAAAAGTGCCACTTCGGGCACGTAGGTGGTGCTGACCGCAATCTAACCTTCATGTGCAGAAGACTGCTCCTGTGACTACTGACAAGTCGAAGGAGCGAAGGGAGAGGATCTCTAAAGTCGACATGAGGACCTTCCGGGAAATTATGACCGACGGAGAATTTGAGACGGATTCACGTACTCCGTTAAAGAAACCCGTCTTCTTCTTGGGGACAACATGGCGAGGATGGTAGCATCTTGCATGACGGCGATTACAAGTGGCTTCGCCAGATAGGGGATAGGAAATTCTTCTTCCCAATATGGAGAGAATGTATCTCTTATCCTATTCCAAAACATGTTTGTCCACCGTACAATGGAATGGGAGCTACCCGATCTGTCCCCGGTGTCTCTCTCGGCATACTAGGCACCAAAAACTGTACACTCTTGCGGACACGGGAAGGAAATTTTTGGTTTATTTCCTGGATTACTCAGGTCTGAATACCCAGTAGGGGAAACCCCTCGGCTCAGCACTACCTTCATTAATCAATCATGAAGGTAAGGGGTGATTTTCCAGTTGACTTCCGCCTGCTCGGGTGGGTTCATTCTTCCGACAAGTCTTGATGGGGCAAGATGGTGGGCTTTGTCCTCGCCGAACTCGGAGCTCTGTTGGAACAAGTGGGATTGCGTCATGCGGTCAGGGCTATGCAGTATGGCATCCCGCAAAGTTCCCACAATTTTTATGGGATCCTGGAGCACTACAACCCATTGACAGGGACATTCTTCACCCCAATCGGAGAGATGGGGCTCGCCCTCCATGAACTGTATGAAGTTTCGGGGCTGGTTATGGGAGATGCCCTTATGAAGAATATGTCCAACTTCTGAGGAGCTTCATCTCTTGAAGAAAGAGTGCCTCAGGTATATGAGACCTACTGGGAGGTGCTGTGTCACTTCCACATCTGCGATCAAATAACCTCTGGAGGACTAGGGGAGTTAAGCAGATGTCTTGGGCGAGCTACCTGTTTAATGGTATAACTGAGAAAGATCACTCAGTGACCATTCTAGTTCCCAGCTCCAACGAGGAAATCGCCGAGAGGATTGATGCCTCTGTGAGTTCTTATACCACAGAGTCGAATGAAGACACTTTCAAACCTGATACGTTTTTTGAAAGTTTCCATCATCAAGCCCGGGTCCCCATTTCTGACCGGGCACTACTGGCGGGCTTTCCATGCTGTGGCTGAAGCGCTGCGTAGTGCCGACATTGCCGCATGAAGTGATTGTTGCTGATGTGGTGTACGCGGCAGTCTTGTGGCCTATGGCAGGTCCATCGCTCTCCTTCCGGCAATGGTGACCGGAATCCAAAGCAGATTACGGGCTCTGGTTCAGAGCCTGTGTAAAGTGGAGGCCGTCGTCGACTCCAAAGGCCGACAAGAGGTTGACTCGGAGGGGAGGCCGAAAATGAAGATTCTCAACCCCAGGATTGAGCTTCCATATATGTACCTGATGGTTTGGTACGTTATGCATTGCCCTTCCCTGATGACCGGGGTGTCTCAATCCGAGGGGTTTGTCCCTTTTGTGCAGAGGCTGGAGAGCTCGAGCTGGTCCCATTACTATATGTTCTACGTTCGGAAATGTATTCTGAACGCTTCGAACTACCAGCTCGACCGTTGTTCCCTGAAATTACTAGTGCATCTTACGGGGATAAATTTGCTGACCTCGTGGGAGGACGACTTCACAAGACTCCCATCGGGAGTCTTCTGGTGGCTGATAATATTCGGCCTGGGTATCTGCTCTTTCAGCAAGGGAACTCATGTACAATTGAGCCCTATATGCCGAATCGTTTTCCGACAATTTGGTTATGACCAAGTGTATGTCGGCAATCCCAACGCCAAGCTCTCCTTCAGTGGGAATTTGTTTGAAGGTGCTCGGGCCTGGTACTACAGTGTGGCTGGAGGGACAAACGTTATTTTCAGCTTGCCTCACAAGACGCCCAACTGCTACACAAGCCTCGGTTTCTGCACTTAGTATTTTCAGGCTAACAAGATGCCTGACTACTCAATACATCACTAATGTGTCAAGAGCATCAATGCATCTTATGAGAACAAGTTGGCATCCAACAGACGCATGCGAGGCATAGATGAATACCAGGCAGCCAAGAAAGAGGCTGGAGGGGAAACCGGGGTGGAACCGAGAGAGCAGCACCTAAGGAGCAGCCTGCTAGAAGGCGTCGACGGGTGGTGCCTAAACGTCCCCAGGGCTCTACTTCCCAAAGTGAGCCTGCTCCGAAGAAGGCCAGGAAAGACTCAGGGGCTGAAGCTTCAATACCCGAGGCCGCCCCTTCCGGTGTTGAGGAGCAGAGGGAGGAAGAGGAGGAGGAAGACGAAACCCTCCTTGTTCGTCTTCGTGGATTGCGCAGCAGGGGCCCCGTGATCTTAGAAGAAGGGGAGCTTGCTGATGAACCCACTGCAACTGATGAGGCTGAGCAACTCGAGGTTGACCTGGTGGGAAGGGATGATGTTGAGATTCCAGGGATCTCAACTCAGCCAGGGTCTTCTTCAGCTCAAGAGAGGAGGGATGAGGAGCAACAGCCCGGGTCTCCTACTGTATTGATGCCCAGCTCGCGGGTAGTCGATCTCAGCCCTACTACTGGAGTACTCGGTGACAAGGTCTCGATTGTCGAGGCCTCTTATGTTGCACTATCGTCTTCATCGTCCAGAGAGGATGAATATTATTCGGGCGATGAAGTCAATTTTGGCGATGAACCCGCTCTTCCAGATCCGAGCAAATTCTCACATATTTTGGAGGAAGAAAAATACATGGGTGTGACCCTGTGACGGTTTCGCCAATAGCAACAATTGTTGCTGCTGAAGGTACTCTCATTGTCTTTTTGACCCGGTTTCTCTTTTAACTAGGGAAAGGTTCTGACGTTTTCCCTTTAACTTTATGCTACAGGGCTGGCCGTGGACAGTGAGGCTGCAACTTTCTCCCATATCGAGGAAATGATAGAAGAGCTGGCCCAGCAGGAGAGCGTTGAGGCTCCTGCTACTGAAATGCCTCAAGAGTGGGCAATTATTGAAGTTGGGGAGACCTCAACCCTACAAGATCTGCCCAGGAATTCGCCGTCTTCGAATCCTCAACTTGGTAAGAAAATATTGATGCTTTGAATGTCCTTCTTTTTATTGTCATGGTTGACGTTTTGGTGATTTGCAGAGAGCGCTAAGGGAGCTCAGGTAGAGGATCTTGCGGCCAGCGTTGACCCAGAAGGCAATACAATTCAAGCCTCGACCGAGGGCCCCGAAGAGGTCAGGTTTGCTGCTACTTCAGTCGCCGTGGAGGCTGCTACGACGGCAACTACCCTAGAAGTGTCGGCAACCATCTCAGCTTCTGATGAACCTGTCATTGACATCCCTTCTGCGCAAGACGAACCAAGTTTTGCCTCTCGTCCTGTAGTGGAAAGGAGATCCGGGAGTTCGTCAGCGGAATTCTCTCAGCCAATGATATCATGGAAGAACTGGCACGTCAAATGGTGCAGCAGTTCTTTGCTTCCATGCGATCATGCATTGACCTCATCCTCTCTGGGGGCAGCTCTTTCGAGTTTACCCGAGTACTTCTTGAAAATCTGATCGGGAACATCGGTCATACTGGAGGTCCTTCACAGGCCAGGGCATGCCTGATGCTGGTGGAGCAGTTGGGAAGTGACTTGAAAGAGCTCAAGTCCTGGAAGATGCTGGCTCAGTACACGAGGCTCGGGCGACCCTGAATAGGCTTCTTGCTGCTCAAGAACAAGAGCGAAAGAAGATGGAGGAATAAATAACTGAAGAGACCCGCCATCTCCAGCATTTTCAGGCTGACCACCAAAGGCTGATTGGCGATTCAAAGGAATCTGAAATCGTCATGCAGAGCGCAGAGCAGGTTATTATCACTGCTCGGGCCACCATAGCCAAGGCAGAAGCCTTGATTAAAATCAACGAGCAAAAACTTGCCACTGCCAGGAAGAAGCTGGAAGCTGCCAAGACGCAGGCTGAAGAAAACCTCTCCACTCATTCCTCCAGGTTGGATTCTCTACGAGCGCAGCTGGCTGCGAAGAAATTCTTATCTGAGGAGGAGTTGCGGGTCCAAGCTCTCATGGAGGCTGAGAAAGCGCGTTAGCACGAGATGCATCGCCTCCGAGAACAAATCCGTTCTTTGGCGAATTAAGATTATTAGCCTCCCCTTTTTTTTTGTAAAGAAAAGAACACTCTATTCATCAAGAGCGTTGTATTACTTTTATCATTTTTGGCTCAAATAATAAAAGTCTTCGAAATTTTGCTCCATCTTCGTTGTTTCACTGTAGATGAATCTAATTTCTTAGTTGCAGTCTCTGGTTGTGATCCTTGACTGACTATGAATAATAAACTCAGGCTGAACTGAGTTCTTTTTTTTTTACAAAAACGCGGCTCTGATTTGCAGTTCTGAGAGACGCGACTCTGACCTGCAAATTGAGACGCGGTTCAAGCTTGCGTGAAGGACGCGACTTTACTTATGGAAGGACGCGGCTCCCTGGCCGTAGCCCTTAACTCTACCCAAATGCAGAATTCAGGATGCAGTGAGGACGCAGTCTTATGCTCCTCAAAACTGATGCGTAGATATGAGGACGCGACACTGTCTTAGTAGAGACGCGTCTCTAGACCCTTGACTCAGTGCAAACTCAAATTATATTGAGTTTATGATAGGAACACAAATTGTCGTCTTGCAATGTAGACGCAGCTCCAGGATACCTGTGAATGACATAGGCCTTCTCTGTTATAGACACAAGTCTCAGGACGCAGCTTTCCAATTTTAATGTGATTTCAAAGTGCGACCCCAGAATGGGTCCCTTTTGCTGAAGGGACGCAGCTTTGAATCACTCCGAGAGATGCGGTCACAGTTCTCTTAACTGGAATGAAAAAGGACGCTGTTTTCGAATTCGCAATGGGACGCAAGTTCCTGGACGCGGCTCTCGGGCCTGCATTTGGTGCAACTTCCCAGGCGTTACATGCGGCTTGTCATAAAGATTTTGTTAGATCTTTAAATGTCAAGTCGACGTTGACGATTGGGGACTCGCATCATCCGATGTTTCCCGAAGCGGCAGTCCACGCGTCAGCCCTTCATTGGGTTTAGACATTAATGCCTTTTAATGCCAAATCAGCGCTGGCAGTTGGAGGCCTGCATTTTCGTTGCTTCCCGAAGCGACAATCCACGCGTCAGCCCTTCATTGGGCTTTGACATTCGTGTGGGAATTAAGGCTGACGGTTCTGATTAGTGAACATTAATTACAGGCTTTATGGGTTGCCTATAAATAGGCCTCACCCCTGCTTTTAACAGTCTGTTACTTAGACTGTTTTCCCTCGAGAGCGAGCGCTCTGAGGGATTCCATCTTCTTCCTGTAAGGACTTTTAATGGGATTTGCCCCTATGGATGACGACGACCCAAAGCGTTCACGCTTTGCTTTAATCTCTCCAGAAGATTATCACTGTCAAGTGATTTCAAGATCAAAAAGTGTCTCTTTGAGCACCCCTCATGTCCGCGCCTTGATGCAGAAAGTTCAACCCTCAACGGGTTATTCTGTGGGTATGACTTCCTGGTTTGCCATGGAATTTTCAGCCCACTGGGTTTCAATTTTGCTATCTCTTAAACAGATTCATCTTCTTGACCTTCTCCTGAAATCTGACTGGTGCGCCCATCATTTGGAAGTTGCGCCATTGAGATTTCAGATGAAGTGCACATTGATTGAGTGTAAACTCTGACTCAAAATCCTCTGGACGCGAGTATAATGGACTTTTACACCTGGACCGCGAGCTTTCCATACAGAGCTCGCGTCTGAGGTTGTAAACTTAGAAGAATTTCAACTCAGATCGAAGGTTTCAGACTTGAATGTAGCAACCCCTGTTTATCAAACAGGGAGATGGCAATTTTCGCGTCTGATTCTCTTCGCGTCTCATATTTTAGACGCGGGTGCAAAACTAGACCGCGTTCGAATCTGTGTGTATCACAACTTTGATCGCGTCTGTTTCTGTCGCAGCAGAATTTTAATTTGCTGTGCGGGTCCTCCCTGCGTCTGAAGCTTTCAGCAATAGCCGCGTCTGTCACTTAGTTTTCTGTTGAAGTATCATGAGCTTCTAATCTTCTGATTTTTGCTTCTCGCAGGTAGACTTAATCATCCTTTTTCATATTCGCTGGGCCCCTGGGAGAATATTTCGGCCAGCGAACCTGTTCGATGGTCGACCACTGGAGAAGAAGTCATGGCTCCTGTTCTCGGGAGACGAGGATCTGACATCCGCCGGGACCTCATTGGACACGATGCACCAGTCATGCTTCCGGGCATGCCATGGTCACAATAGGTATGGCGGTGGATATGGTGGTGGGTATGGTCCTCTTGCAAGTCGTCACCTGTAAGGTCTTGGATTCTCCCTTCACCATCCTTACCCCAGAAGTGACATCGATGAAAAATCCATGCTCATTGGATGACTTTCTGGTGGTGGAGGTGTTCATCAATGAAGGACCATAGCCTACATCGGTTGGTCAGGCGAAATCAGAAGGTTCTGCTGCATTTCGACCTCAAGAAACACCATTGCTCTTGGTCAAAGAGGAGCTTCTTCGATGTTTACGTCATGCATGGTGACGTAATCAGCCTCCGATCGTCATCACAGTGCTCAACTCTTCTTTGGCGCCCTTCCAAACATCTTGTACTTGGAGTGGTGAGCATACTTCAAGGAGTGAGTGCAACCTTTTACTGAGAGAGAGAGGGACTTCTTTGTACTCCTGTATTGTAACACTCAATCTTATTGTATAAGAGAGCGTCTTGTATCACTTTCATATGTTGGATATAAATAAAAGCAACACACATTTTTTTTGTCTCCTTCATTGTCTTGAACTCCCTTTTTGTATTGAAAGTCAGACGAATAGAAGTAAAAGATCTTCGGCTCGCTAAAAAGATGATAACAATCTTAACGAGTCAAAGTTTGTAGAAAAATCCTGTTTCAGGAAATTTAACTGTGCTGTCAGAGGTGTGATATTAACTTGACAAAAATAAGATAATTCTTGTGGACCTGTCAATCTATAAAGGAAAGTGACAGGTGGAATTTGTACCCCAAGGGAGGATGAGTTTTATCAGAGGTTCGGGATTGACTTGATTAAGACCCAGCTGGGGATTTAATGAAAATATTGTTAACGGTGTAATGTTAACCTAACAATATTTTTAAGTGGACTTGTTATTCTGTGACGAGGATAACAAGTGAGACTAGACTCATGGGGAATCTAGGAAGACTTTTCCGTCAGAGGTGTGATATTAACTTAACAGGTTGAATATAGTCTTGTCAGAAGTGTGATGTTAACTTGACAAGGATGTGAGTCAGAGGTGTGATATTGAACTTGGCTCAAAAGTATTTCAGCTTTATTTGGGAAAACTGAAAGTATCACTGTCATAGGTGTAATGTTTAACTTGGCAGCGAAGGTAATGCTAGAGGTGTAATTTTAAACTTGGCATTGGTCATCTCGACTTTGACAAGGAAGTCCGAGGGAAAGTCATGGCCTTAAGTGTATTGTTAAACTTAGCAATGACTTGGACGCTAGAGGTGTAGTGTTAAACTTAGCATCGTTCATTTCAGCTTCGATCTGGAAGTCTGAGGGAAGATGACTGTCAGAGGTTTAATATTGAACTTGGCAGCGACTTGATTACTATTAGAAACAGTAATTTGTCAGAGGTGTGGTATTAACTTGACAGAAATTGGCTCGGGATAGGAGCAATTTGAGGACCTGTCATTCTATTGACGAGAATGGACAAGTAAAATTTGAAATGTCAGAGGTGTAATTTTAACTTGACAGTGATTGACTTGCGATATGAGCAAATTTTGAGGACTTGTCATTCTATTGATGAGAATTGACAAGTGAAGTTTGAAATGCCAGAGGTGTAGTGTTAACCTGACAAATTTGAAGGCTTGCTACTCCATATAGAGTTGACAAGTACGGCTTGTACTCGATAGGGAGTATTGAAAATTTTCATTACCAGAGGTATAGTATTAACATAGCAATGATTGTACTTTGTAGACCTACCATTCTGTGTATGAGAATTGGTAAGGGATTTTGGAGGAGAGGGTGGAACTACATCCACTTAGGATTTTTAGCAAACCCTCAGCTATCAACGGATTTGAGGTGCCTTTACCAACTACCGTTTGAGTTGGGCTAGCCATGCTATTCCCCTCAACATGATGAGTTGTCGAAGACTTATGTTGGTCTTAGAAGCCAACATTTTCCTCTGTCCTTAGCCGTCGGAGGCGTCGGACGTTAATGAAGAAAGCAATATTGAAACCCAAGTTTGCCTTTCGTTTCTTTATCAATGCATCATGGTTCAGTTAGTGCTCGATTAGCTTATCACCGATCTACCATGATGTGACCTAATAAGGAAAGAAACTTTTCTTGGATCTGGAGCTTTGATCAGAGGTGTACTTTTAACTTGATCAGAAGAGGAGTACTATTAAGGATAGTACTTCTTCAGGAACCTGCCATTGATCGGCATCATGAGAGTATCGCCATTTGAAGTTATGAGGCGATATGATCCATTTGAGTAGACTGACTCTACTACAAATGGTCCTTCCCATTTAGGCTGGAATTTCCCTTTTGTCTTATGTGTCATCACCATAGGTCTTCTGAAGGCTAAGACGAGGTCACCTTTCTTGAAAGTTCGCACTTTAACTTTCTTGTTGAAGGCTTTGGTAATCCGGGCTTGGTAGAGCTCGATTTGTTGTGGGCCTGCAGACGTTTATCATCCAAGGCTTCCAATTCTTGGAGTCGCTGTCGATACTTCTCCTCATTTGTCATCTCCGTTGTCAAGGCAACGCGTAGAGATGGGATTTAGATTTTAGTGGAAGCATGGCTTCACACCCATATACCAAAGAAAATGGCGTAGCTTTAGTTGGGGTTCGCACAGTTGTGCGATAGGCCCATAAGCATTCACCTAGCTTGTCGTCCCAGTCACGCTGACTTTTGGAGACGAATTTCTTGAGAAGCTTGTCGATGGTTTTGTTGAAAGCTTCTGCGAGACCATTAGCGGCGGGGTAGTATGCCGTTGAGGACACACTCTGAATTCTGAACTTAGCACAAAACCTCTGGAAAGCTTGACTGATGAACTGGGGTCCATTGTCATGGATGATTCGCCGAGGTACACCAAAACGGTAAATGACATGATGTTTAACGAACTTAATCACATCAGATGACTTTACCTCCCTTAGAGGAATGGCCTCAGCCTATTTGGAGAAGTAATCGGTTATGGCCAAAATAAACCGATGTCCTTTTGATGATGGTGGGCTGATAGGACCAACTACATCCATTCCCCACATTTCAAATGGCCAAGTAGAAATCGTAGAGTGAAGGTACCCTGGGGCTTGATGGATGAAATCGCCATGCACTTGGCAGGCGTGACATCTTTTGGCATAAGTGATGGCGTCAAAGATCATCTTGGGCTAGTAATATCCCAACCTTTGGAGTCGATGCGCAAGTTTTAGGCCAGGTTGATGGGCTCCACACATGCCGTCATGGGCTTCTTTCAATACCTCCTGTGCCTCTTTTTGTGAAGGCAGCGAAGCAAGATCCCGTCATGCGATCGACGATACAATGTTCGTGTGATCGCATTATAGTAGAATTTGGGGGCTTTCCTTCTAATGGCGGCAGCTTCTTTGGTGTCCTTGGGCAAGATGCCGTACAAGACATAATCAATGTAAGGGAATCGCCAGTCTCTAGGCTCTGGACCGGTTGACGACTCGAGAACTTCTTTGCCTTGACAATCTCCCGTTGGCTCCTGGTAGCGTCAAGAGCAATTCTCGGGCAATACAGGTCGCGGCTGTGAACAAATATTTTCTCCACTACTCCAACTGGAAGGGCTAAGGAGGCAGCGAGAGATGCCAGTGCATCTGCAAGCGCATTCTGCTTGCGTGGTACATAGTCAATGTAGAAGTTTGTGAACCTCTCGGCCATGCGGACAGTTGCGTTGTAATAGGGTACTAGATCTTCATGTCTGACTTCGTACTCCCCGCGAACTTGGCTGACGATGAGTTTAGAATCACCATATGCCTCGAGATTTTTAACGCCAATCTCATCGGCGAGTTGCATCCCAATCAAGAGGGCATTGTATTCCGCTACATTATTGGAACAAGGCTCGGTTAACGAGACAGCTCGAGGAATCACATAGTTCTATGGGAAGACGAGTACTACTCCTACTCCTGCCACTATATGTCCTTTTGGGCTTGTTCTCGATGCACCGTCAAAGAAAAGTTGCCACACTTGTCTTTCAAAAGATACCTGGGTGAGGCAGACTTCAGCGACCTCGTCTGGGAGATCGCCGTATATTTGGCTGCCCTCGGATCTGAATGTTCAGCCAGAAAAATCCGCCACCGCTTGTCCTTTAACGGCCTTTTGTGGGTAAAAAGTGCATTTCATATTGAGATAGCAATATGGCCCATTTTGCCAGTCGGCCGTTTAACGATGAAGGCTTTGTCATAAGTAACCTCAAGAGGTTGACTTTTGAGATGACGTTTATCGTTTGGCCTACCAAATAGTGTCGCATTTTCTGAACAGCGAACACCAATGCAAAACATTCCTTCTCGATCGGGTTGTACGATGTTCGGCCCCGATCATTGTTCTACTCAAATAGTAGATTGCTTGCTCTCATCCTTGATCATCATTCTGAGCTAGTAGAGCTCCTAAAGAATGATCCATCGCTCGGACGTATATCAGGAAAGGTTTTTCGGATACCGGAGCTGCAAGGACTGGTGGTTGTGTGAGGTATTGCTTAATTTCCTCAAATGCTTGCTGGCAAGCGTTGTCCCAAATGAACGAAACACCCTTCTTCATTAATTTGGTGAAGGGTTGGCATCTTCCGGAGAGATTGAGATAAACCTTCGGATGTACGCCAATCGTCCTTGCAATCCCCTGAGCTGCTTGAGGTTTCTCGGAGGTTGCATGTCTTGGATAGCGCGAACCTTTTCCGGATCTAAATGAATTCCGGTGGAAGTTACAACAAATCCTAGGAATTTGCCACTGGCCACCCCCAGGAAGGATTTGGTGGGGTTCATCTTCAATTGATGGGCCCGCATGATGTCGAAGACAACCTTTAGATCGGTTATATGATCACCTTTAGCGCGACTTTTTACTGCGATGTCGTCAACATAGCATTCCACCGTTTTGCGCATGTGTTCGTGGAAAATGGCATTCATGGCCCTTTGATATGTCGCCCCTGCATTCTTTAGTCCGAAGGGCATGACGGTGTAGCAATATACCCCCAGTGGTGTCCTGAAAGAGGTATGTTTTTGTCATCAGGATACATCTTGATTTGATTATACCCTGAAAATCCATCCATAAAGGACATTCGCTCAAATCCACATGTATTGTCAATCATGACATCTGTGATTGGCAGTGGGAATTCATCCTTGGGACAGGCCTCGTTTAGATCACGAAAATCAATGCAGATTAGGATCTTTCCGTTCTTTTAGCAACGGGGACGATGTTGGCTACCCAATCAGGATGTTGTTCTTCCCTAATGAAACCAGAGTCTATAAGCTTTCTGACTTCTGATTGAATTGCCTCCATTACTTCTGGATGGAACCGTCGCTGTTGTTGTTTGACCGGCTTTACATCCGTATTAATGTTGAGGTGATGCATAGCCACTCGAGGATCAAGTCTAGGCATATCCTCGTAATTTCAGGCAAAGACATCTATATATTCTTGTACAAGAGATATCAGATCCTTTTTCTCAGAAGGTGACAGGCCTTCGCTTATAAAGATGAGCTTAGGATTAGCCTCATCTCCCAGATTGATTTGAACAACCTTATCTTCTGTGGGTGGCTCGCGCTGTTCAAAGCGAGTATCCCAAAGAGCATTTAAATGCTTGATCCAAGGATCTGTATCGGATTGGATTATTTCTTCATCTTTGTCTTCCAGGTGGCTTGTTGAAACCATATTCACTGAAAGTTCTCTGAAGATGTTGCCGACACTAACAGCTGACTCCCACGACGACGTGCCTGATGAGTAATCACGGCATAATGACTCTTCAGAGTCAGAGGCTGATGGGATCGGAGTTGACATATAGCCCAACCCCCTGCGAGTCTGATGATAATAATCAGGGGTTTTCCCTTTTGGCACAAAAGATCGAAGTAGCGTTCGCCTTCCTTTGCCGAAGTTCAACCCTGGACCGTTCATCAGATCATACCCTATGCCTTCTATCATTCTGAGTGCATTTGACACATAATGACCGAACTGAGGGGGTTCCTCCTCGCCTTCTGATTCTTCAAGGGGCATTGGTTCGGACTTAATCCGCCCGAAAAGAATTGATTTTTGGCCTTTC
The DNA here is from genome assembly GCA_038442645.1 of Agave tequilana. Lineage (NCBI taxonomy): Eukaryota > Viridiplantae > Streptophyta > Magnoliopsida > Asparagales > Asparagaceae > Agave > Agave tequilana. The sequence goes on along the minus strand of JAVJIF010024687.1, from coordinate 73,847 downwards.
CGTCTTGCTGGAACCATGAATATGGATTCTTGCGCATTACGGCATCTCGGTACGTTTTGAAGGACAATTTCACTGGTACATGCAACGATGTCAAAGCATCCATTGCCAACCAGAGATCATTGTCCACTTCGGTACTAGTGTCTGATGGCACTGAGTCAGAAGCGAACACAGAGAAATAAGCCAAATCTAATTCTTCATTAATGTGCCATCCGCCTACATTATCGGCGGTGTTATCAACATCAAGCTTATCAGTGCTCGTTACAAGTGGACCTAGTTCCCACATGCACTCTTCTTTTTCTGGCTCGGTGTCGGCTTCATTACCAGAGTCTGGCTCCTCTAGTTGCGGGATTTCATCTGTTTCCACAGACTCCTGATACAGGAGAGAATCTGTGAAATAATTCTCAACTCCCTTGAACGGATGCCTTTTGGCAATCAACGTTCGCACTTTTCCGCTCCCGTCAATGTATTTCATGACATGGTGGAGAGTGGAGGGAACGATAGAATTACGATGAATCCAAGGTCATCCCAGCAGCAAATTGTAGGAAGTGTCGGCATCGATCACATAGCATGTCACTTCCGACCTTAAGTCCCCAATCTGGCATCTGAGCTTGATCTTCCCCATTGGACGGGTACCATTGGCATTGAACCCATAAATGGTAGTCTGGGTAGTGCTCAAACGGTGAGTAGGAATCCCCAAATGTTGCATGACTCGGCGAGGCATAATGCTTAATGCGGACCCGGGATCCACCTGAATGCGATTTACTTCAGATGAACCAATATACCCTGTGAAGTACAGGGGTCGATCATGTTTCCCTTTGACCTGCATATCATCTGCTGTGAAGGTGATACAGGGAGCATTTTGGGAGGCATGAAGGCAATCCTCTACATCTTCCTCCTGTGGTCCAATCGGCACTTGGGTCATGAAAACCTCAGCATTAGCGAGGGCCTCTTGTAAAGCTTCTCTGGTTGACTTCGATAGCCTGAGGAGCTCGTAAAGAGTAATTCGGGCCGGGATATTGGCCAATTGAGTCAGGACATCGAAGCGGTAAGGTGCTGTGGATCCTTCCGCGATATCTTTCGAGAGAACTTTGGAAAACCGAAGCTCTTTCTGTCTCTCCACGGGTTATTTTGTGGAGGGCTTGGCTGACTCTATAGCAGGTTTTGGAGGAGTTGCCGCCATTTCGTCATACTTTTTCAAATACGACTGCCCCGAACGGGTTTCCGCCACAAGTTGGTTGGGTTCTGTGGCCAGAGCTATTGCTTCTTCTTCTGAATCAGTCAGCGAGGGAACATCAGTCTCTGCTTCCCGAGAAGAGGCACATACCACATTACATGATGAAGCTTTAGATTTGCCTTTGGACTTTCTGCTGGTCACAGTGGTCCATTGCTGGCCGTCCACAAGGTCGGGATGGACCCACATGACTTCTCCCCGGGGTGTGGGAACAGGTACAAGACCCTTCTCTTGCTGCTGGTGAGGGTCTGTGTTGACTATTCTTAGCTCCCCTCTTGGGACAGGGACTACTCCAGAGGGTGCTGGAGGTTGTCTTCCAAACTGGAGAAATGACTTCATATTGGCCGTCACCTTCTTCTGCTCTGGACGGAGTTTTAATACCTCTGCGTCAATCAGAGCCTGAAGGATGTCCTTGAAGATATAACAGCTCTTGGTGGGGTGTCCCAGCATCCTGTGATACAAGCAGTAGTTGGGACTATCGGTTTTACCGACTTCTTCAGGGCGCCTAGCTTCAGGAAGCTTCAGTCTGTTGCTCTTGTTGAGTAACTTGAAGAGTGAGTCGACATGTTCGTCCTTGAAGGAATACTGCTTGCTGGCGTGTGGTTGGCTTGAAGAGCCACTTCCCTTGACCGGTTGAGGTTTGACGGGAGATTTGGTCTCTGTCGCCAAGTTATCCTTCCTTTTCGTTTGGAAGGATGTGTCTGGCGCACGCCTTGTTAACCTCTCAGGTCTGGGTTTGTTTTCTTCTGCCCTGACCCGGGCGACAATTTCTTCAGCCTGTTCACCTTATTGGATCAATTATTTCCAGGTACGGCTTTCAGCAACTCCTATTTGGGCAAGGAGCGAAGTTTGTAGATTATGGCGGCATGTTTCCACCAGGGTAAACTGGGTCATACCGCTTGGACATCGGAGTGTCACATTCTGAAATCTTTCTACGAAAGACTTGACGGACTCTCCCTTTCGCTGTTTGGTGGCCAAAAGAGTAGGCATGGTGACCTCCGAGTCATCTTCAAAGAAGCGCGTTAGGAAGAGCTTCTCCAAATCGCCCCAATTCTTAATGGAGCCTTCTGGGAGCTTCATGAACCATTCAAAGGCGAGCTCTTTTAAGGTGCCGATGAACAAACGTGCCAGGATGGCATCGTTATCTACCACATTCCCTATTTGAGATTTAAAGTAGTAGATATGTTGGTTCGGTGAACCTTTCCCATCGAATGCTTGGAGGGTCGGAGCCTTGAACTTGGGAGGGTATGGAACAAGGTCCCACTCGGTCGGATATGGTCGGACCACCCCTGCTTCTTGCAAGCCTTTTCGGTTGGTAAGGGCCTCTAGACGTTGCTCCAATTGATTCATTCTTCTAGAATGAACCTTTTCTTGGTCTCGGTCATCTTTTCCTTGCGACAAGGATTTGGACGAACCAGAAGTAGGGTGCTCTTTCTCCTCTATATGTACAGAAGATGAGCTTTCTCCCTCTTTTCGTTTGCCTTTAGACTTTTTAGAGGAGGCTTTGTTGGTTGACTTCCTCTTGTCTTCAAGCAACTGTGCGAGCATCTGCTTGAGGGAGTCGATAGATTCTTGCTGAGCACGAATCATCTCGAATTGTTCCTTTTGGACCTGGGCTTGCTGCTCCAAGCGTCTGGCGGTCTCCTCAGGAGTGCTGGTCATGTATATAAAGGTCTCTTTCTCTATAGAAGAGTTTGAATCCTGTGACTCTGCAATAGCGGAATGCGAGTCATTCACCTCAATGCCCCGGCTAGAGCGTTGTAGTCAATCGGGGGGATTGCCCCGGTCTGGGTGCGAGTGTGTCGGTACACTCCTTCCGGTTCAGTGTCAGACTCATTAGAACTGACCGCAGGTTGTTTTTCCCTACTCCTGCTCGTCATGTTTGTAGTGAGCTCAGGATATTCAGCATCAAAGAAAATCCTCCTCCTGTGGGAACGATTTCTTTTGGCTGATCGGGGAATCAGGGTCAGCTGTCTAACTAGAGACTGCTGGTTTGCACCTGAACTGCAGCAGCATTCAGAGAGCATTGTGATAAGCCGTTCGCAGCAACACGACGAAGTGATTTGATTAGCACTTCTCTTCTTTGTCAAATAATCCCTTAGATCCGTGAGAGGAGGATTAAAGAGATTAGCCTCGCAATACTGAGGGCGGGAGGCATCCTTGCTTCGCATAGCTGGGACGCAGGGTTCAGAGACGCGGGGCGTCTGAACGCAGCTCTTGCGTCGCGGCTTCGGAGCGTGAGCTTGGCGTCTTTGTTGATAAGAGACGCAGCTTTCGCGCTGCTGATTACTGCGTCTGGGTAGAGATGCTTGAGAAATAAGGGCTGCCGGGCCCCGTGCCTAGAGGCGCGTGCCTCTTGTGCTTGACAAGGTGAGCGAGCTTCACATTGGCGTCTGGGGAGTGGGGCTTCAAAAGAGCCAGCCTGAAGAACCTCTCGTTTGGGCTGCCAAACGCGGACTTCACGTGTCGTATGTAGTGCAGAAGAAACGCTGGTCTGAACCTTGCGTTCTGCCTCTGTTGGATAATCAGTTGTTCCAACTTGTAGTTGACGCGCACGCCTCCTCTGCCGCCGTTCAGCGTTCCGGTTACGTCATGGAGGTTGAAGGGAGCCCCCGACGACCTGGTGCTGAGAAAGAGGATGGACTAGCTGGACACCCGAAAGGTTGGCCACGCGGGTCTCCTGAGAGACGTTGGTTCGGGCGTTACGCATGACGCGTTTAGCCACGACCTCCTTCACAGGAGCTGCGTCTAAGAGAATCTCAGGGCGGATCTCGGGGCAGATCCCCGTGGAGACCCTGCGGTAGGCACGGGCCTTTGGGCTCTTAGAGCCGGAAGAAAGGAACTCTTCATACTTTGCTTGGTCGAATTCTACGACGAGTGATTCTACCATTTTCCCCTTGTAGATGACGTCACCTTGCGCCACCACTTGTTCGTCAGCAACAAAAGCATTCCCCAGCGGAGTCGCCATCTCTTGTTTGGTGCGAGAGATAATCGAAGATCGGAACGTAAATTCTTTATTTGATAGTAAAGAATGTTACAACGGATCAATAATCTTACAAGAGAGGGAAGATGTTGAGACTTGAATCTCCCCTTTGTTTAATGCTGGGTTCTTCAGGTGGCAATGGAAAGTGAATCTTTTTTTCTGTTGATCGGGTGAGCGTCAAGAACTTTTGGGGATCTTCTCTTTGGATGGTAGACGGAGTAACACAGCTCTGTCGACCAGAAATCTCAAAGAGATTATGGGCAAAGACTAACTTATACGCAGCAAGTTACTTGAAGAGTTGAACTCTCTTTCCTTTTCTGTGAAAGCTCTTAAGTCAAGTTCTTCTCCCCGAATTCTCTGATCTGATTGACCGACCCCTTCTCCATAGCAACGGGGCTATTTATAGAGATTTCAGGGGCGAACGTGCCCCCTAAAAACACTCCATAATGGGGGTTAGCTTCCCCGTTATGTGGGCAGTGATTGACCCCATAACGAGGGTAGTTATAACTGAGACGCGGATTTGGATCCTCGCGCCTTGGTGCTGCAGTGCGGCTGAGACGCGGGTTTCGACCCTCGCGTCTTGGTGCTGCAGTGCTGCTGAGACGCGGGTTTCAACCTGCGCGCCTTGGTGCTGCAGTGCTGGCTGAGACGCGGTTTTGACCTGCGCGCCTTGGTGCTGCAGTGCTGGCTGAGACGCGGGTTTCGACCTGCGCGCCTTTGTGCTGTAGTGCCGGTTAAGACGCGGGTTTCGACCCTCGCGCCTCGGCGCTGCAGTGACGGCTGAGACGCGGGTTTCGACCCCCGCGCCTTGGTGCTGCAGTAACGGCTATGATTAGCCCTGCGTCTGGAGTTTAGGACTCTGCTTTTGAGGACTTGTCTTCAAATGATTTTTAGACAGCCTACATCAAGATACAACCGCTCTTTACGTCTGGAAGCCTTGGTGTGTACCTAAATCAAGTAACGAATTGGTTGATTTTGGTACCCAAATTTTCTTGGGTCCTATAATGTTAGAATTTTGAACTCAAATGTGATCATTAGAAACATTTATTTATCAAAACAAAATTTGGCTAAGTGACCTTTTCGGCCACAATAAGTGCATGAATAAACTCTATCATATATAAAAGTATGATGTGAGTGTGGGGTGTGAACATGCTTGGTGTGTGTAGACTTTCTAGCATGATGTATGTTGTGATTTAGGAGTGTGGGTATGTGTAATATGATGAGCATGTGTAGTATGAACATTTTTTTTGGAGTATGTTTCTTAGGAAACATTGCCTCCAACCTAGGTTTATCAAACTCACATTTCTTTAACACATCTCCTAAAGAGTTAATTTTATTTTTAAAATAGAAATCTAATTTTTATCAATTAATGAAAATTTTACTTTACATGAAATTTTATATACATCGAAATCTTTTTGTGTGGATATGAGTATGAAAGATAAATCAACTTTTTCTTTTGAAAGTATAACAATTTTATTTTGAAGAGTTTCATTTTTCTTTTTAATTTTAGATACTTCTTTCTAAGAAAATCATAGTTGTTAGACAACTCTTCAAAAGTCTCTCCTAATTCATCCATTGTTAATTCATTATCATCAAGTGAGGGTTCGAATGTTACCTTTGGTGTGTTATCATTAGCCATGAAACATATGTGTCTTGTATCCACTTCTTCATCGATTTCACTCTCCGAGTCTCAAGTGTCTGTAAGAGTCTTCTTTTTGTAGGGTTTCTTGGAGATAGAAGGTTTGTTCTTGGTCTCCGGATAATCCATAACTATGTGGCCTGGCTTCCGACAATTGAAGCATATAACCTTCTTATCTTTTTTCCCTTGCCATCATCTTTTATTGTTAAACTTGGCCTTATTGTACATTATCCTTACATTTTTCACTGGGAGGAAAAATTCTTCATCATCCTCTTCTTCATCATCATCGTCGGAGATGGTGGAAGTGGATTTGAAAGCGATCACTTTCTTCTTTTGTGGTGCCATCTCTTCCCTTGCCTTCCTCTCATTTCATGGGTCTTAAGGTTTCCTATAAGATCGATGAGCTCCATCTTTTCTTTATCGTTTAGCTCCTTAAATTTAGTAGCCTTGACCTCCCATGAGGGTGGATGTGCCCGAATGACCTTTCTTACTTTTTGATCATTATCAATGGCATCACCTAAAGAAGCAAGACCATTAGTTATTTTAGTAATTCTTGTTACCATGCCATCAATGGTGTCATTATCATGCATGGTGAAAATTTCATATTGGGAACGTAAGAGATCAATTTTTGCTCTCTTAACTTGTAATGTTCCTTCGTGTGTGACTACTAGATGTGTCCAAATCTCGTAGGTGAATTTGCAATCGATGACCCTAACAATATCGTCATCGTTCAAAGCTTGAAGTAAGGCATACTGTGCCTTAGCATTTGCATCAAACTGATTAGTGGCAATGTCAGACCAAGTGTCCTCATCACTAATGGGTACACTAAAGGGTTTAGTCACCACTTTTGCAACCCGGCTTCCTAAGAATTACAAAAATGCGATCATTTTAACCTTTCATATAGGAAAGTTAAGGCCATCAAACATGTGAGAGGTCTTCATACCTTTGGCCATTTTTACTAAAGTGGATGAAGATGAAATTGTGAAAGAAGTGATTAGAAATTAGGATCTCTATAAGGTTGTTAAGTCAAAAACTAGAGACCAATGCTCTGATACCAATTGAAATACACCTAGAGGGGGTGAATAGGTGTTTTGCTAATCAAATACAATTTTAAAACTACTTATGATGAATTATGCAAGCGGTCACTCAAAATAAGAATTGAAGCCGAATTCCCCGTGAAGGGCTCTAGAACTTTTTCTCTTTGATTTCTCAAGATAATGAGTTAAGATGCTCAATTGACTCCTTGTTAAGATGAGTATATACCAGTAATGAAAGTGATGGAATGAAAACAATTATAGAATGCAAGTTGAACAATTACATAAGTATGAAAATGAAAAGCAATAGAGAGTAAGACACAAACAATCGCAGACACAAAGGAATTGTTTCGAGATTCGAGCCACCACTCTATGTCCCCACCTTCACCACTATGAAGGATTTCACTATCCCTAAGGGATCTTCCACAAATAGACCTTACACAAAGGAATTACAACGTGATCTACATAAGATCGGAGTACACAACTCCACCAACTCAACCTCTACATAATAGGTAGCACAAAACTAATTGAGGTTGCAAAGCTCTTGATGATCTAACAAGATCACAAATACTCTCTCTTAAAACTTTTTATAGAGTAGAATATGAAGTGTTGCTCAAGAAGTTAAGTGAGAGATGAAATTCAGTTAGAAAGAATAGAGGAGCTTTAAAACCAACACAAAATATCTTTGAAAAGAAAGAACTTGAAAATTGGAAATTAGAAAAACTTCTCTCTTTTTGAAACAATCTTGAAAACTTGTAAACTTGTGTACATGTCTTGTCCAAAACCAAAGCCAATGACTCATATATACAGGCAATTAATAAATATCATTTGTAAATCATACTAGGCCATTTGGGGCGTGTTTAGACACTTGAAAACCAAAAATGCCCGTTGGAATCCACTAAAAATAAAAACAGATTCAAAAACTAGCTGTTATAGCCATTTGGCAGCCTGTCGGTTGACCGGCTAGTCGACCGACAGGTCATCCAGAAAAGAGTCGTTGGCTCCGGTCGACCGGGCGATCGACCGCTTGGTACTTTAAATTGAAAAAACTAAATTGTCGATCGACCGGGTCGGTCAACCGACCCTAACTGAGAGTTAGGGTCTCTCAGTCGGTCGACCGATCGATCGGCCGTAAGGGTTAGCGATTGATTGGTCGGTCGATCGACGACGTGCACAAACGTGCACGCCCCCTTGGCCAAATGCTCGGTTGACCGTTCTGGCCTACAATGGGCACCGGTCGACCGGGCGGTCGACCGTTCTGGCTTGAAATAATTTTTATAATAACTTTTGAGTTTCAAATATTTTTCTAAATATTTTGTAATGGTTTATGGGTAATGTAGCAATGTATAGGCAATGAAATACATGTTCTAAACTTGTTTATAAAATTTGGAAAAATTATGAGACATGTATCAAAACCAAACATGCAAAATATCAATACTACTAAAACTTGTATTTTTTGAAATTGTGTATTTTGTGTATGTAACTTCTTGAGCATCACTACTATATTCTACAATTTAACAAACTAATATCTTACTAGGCTCTCGGTGACTACAAGATCTTCAATTGGTCTTCTCTATTAGCGACGTCGAGTGCTCTGAGCTTTAATCCCGTATTTGAGTCTTCTTGAGTCTCCAACACCTTCCTTTAGAGGAAGAAAACTTCTTGAATCCTTAAAACCCTGAAATATACTTAAACACTTGAACTCGATTCGTACAAATAATCACATATTTTTTGTTATCATCAAAACTATAAAACCGGGTGATTGTAGCCTTGGGCCAGTAATGTATCAGTAACTCTACCTCTTTGCATTTCATTTCATGCATTTATACATACATTCTTACATTGAGGACAATGTATGAGATAGGTGTGGGGGGTAACTTACTAACATAATAAAAACATAACATAACATAACATAAATACAAAATTTTTATTTTACTACTAACAACTAACATATTTTTCCTAACTTAATTAATACTTTCCTAACATAATTACTAGCATACTAACATAAGTAGATACTAATAAAATTTTCTTTCTTTTCTTTCTTTTCTTTCTTTTAAAAACTTTTTGAAAAAGAAAACAATATTTTGATTTATTTTTGTCAGTAATTAAGGTAATTTTAAGGAATAGGAAAATCAAAATTAGGATTTCTAATACTTGGTTAAAAAAAAATTATTTATTTGATTTTTAGGTTTAGGAGAAAAATTGAAAAAGTAATTTAGTTCTGATTTTTACCTTGATGAAATATGCATACTTTATGCACTTACATACTTAGGATTCGAAACAAAGACTCTTGTGCTTTAAAAAAATTGATATATATGTGAAAAAATAAATAAATCTAATTATTGATTAGTTAGGTGCTTTGGCCTGAGAAAGCCTTGGTAATTACGCGAAAGATAATTATGTTTGAAATACACACACACACACACACACACACAAACACACACACATATACATAATATGTATTAACACATCTAATAATCAATTAGTTAGCTATTAGGGCCTTAAGAAGCCTTGATACTTACACAAAAGAAAATTAGATGTGTTATGCAAATTGAAAAAAGAAGAAGTGCTTAAAGGGCAACGAAGTGGTAATACTTCGAACTTCTTTTTAAAAAAATCAAAAAAATTATATGTATATAAGATATAAGAGTTGAAATTGAAGAATCTCGAGTCAAAAATTCATGATCACAATGGTGCATATGACTTAGGGTAAAATAATATACTAGATGAGAAATTCAGTTTCAATCCGTATCTAGATTGATTACAAATTTTCAAATAGAGACTAAGGATAGGAATGAATAATTTGGTGATCGTAAGACTTATAGATTACTTGAGTTTTATAAAAATACTTCAAATATTTTCTCAATTTCAAAAATACTAACATTTTATTTTTCTTTCTTTTATAGATTTTGTTTGTGTAATTTACTAAAAACCCTCAAGAGACAACACTCGTCCTCTAGGGGTAACCTAAGAGTTTAACGGCTTGTTGCACGTGCTAAGTGCAACTATGATTCCTACAAAAGTGAGTTAGTTTAGATTAAATTAGTTTTTATTCTTCTTCTTGTTTCACTCGAGGATGAGTAAAAAATAGGTGTGGAGGTGTAATTTTTCATCAAAAATGCATATTTTAGTCACATTTTCATATTTATTTTTATAAAACATTATTATTTAATTATTTTATTGTTTAGTAATATGTAGACCTCCATAATTAAAAAGAGAAAAGAAAAGAGCCCAAAAGAAGCCCACAAGTTTAAGAAATGCCCAAAATCCATCAAGCCCAGATAATTCAGAGATAATCCTATCCTAATTCAGAGATTAAAGAGACAATCAATTTAAATCTGGTTGCTTGAGCTACAAGTCAAAGATAAAGGAGGAGAATTAAAGTTTTAATTCGGATTTATAGATAACTTGTTTTCTAAGATATCTAAAAAAAAAGATTAGTTTAAATATTGAAGATCAAACGAAGATTTTGAGGATATATCTCCACATTGACGGACGAGATAAAGTCACGCGCAAAAACACACCCTCTATCTCCCCAACTTTGTCGCGTTTTCCCCTGAAAAGCTGAGAAAACGCGGCTTTCTGGTGGAGTTAAGCGTGGCGATTTGGTGGGAGTGCTCTACAGGGACTCTACCATTAGAATCTCCTATAAATAGAGAGGCAGAGCCGCAGAGCAGAGGCATCTCAGAAAATCAAGTACTCCACGATTATCAAAAGATGGTTCAAAATTAAAGCATTTAATAAATCCTCTTGAGTTACTCCACTCTTATCAAAAGATGGTTCAGAATTTATCTTGGGTGTGCTTGCCATAAAAACACATGTTTGTAGTGTCCACCTCCTCTTCGGATTCACTTTCTGAATCCCAAGTGTCTTTGAGAGCTTTCTTCATAAATGGCTTCTTTTGCTTGATAGAAGAAGATATCTTGTTTCTGAAATCTGGACATTCGGCCATGATATGTCCGAGTTTCTAATAGTTGAAGCAAATGATTCTCTTTCCTCCTTTCCTTGCCGTCATCTCCTATGGTTGTATTTTTCCTTGTTGTATGCTCTTATTACATTGCTTACGAGGAGAGATAGCTCTTCATCATCTTCTTCTTCTTCTTCACCGTCAGAGATGGCGGGAGTAGACTTGAACGCGATAGTCTTCTTCTTTTGTGGTGTTGTTTCTTCTCTTGCCGCTTTCTCCATCTCATGGGTCTGAAAGTTGCCGATAAGACCAATGAGTTCCATCTCATCTTTATCGTTTAACTCCTTTAATGTGGTAGCTTTAACTTCCCAAGACGGTGGAAGTGCGCGAATGACCTTTCGGACCTTTTGATCATTGTTGATTTCACCACCTAGAGAAGCAAGACCATTAGTAATTTTAGTAAACTTTGTAATCATGTCATCAATAGACTCATTTTCATGCATTTTAAAGTTTTCATACTGGGAACGCAAGAGATCAATTTTAGCTCTCTTGACTTGTGATGTTCCCTCATGAGTGACCAATAAGTGTTCCCAAATCTCATAGGCGGATTTGTAATGAATGACCCTTATCATGTCATCCTCATTCAATGCTAAAAGCAAGGCATTTTGAGCCTTTGAATTAGCCTCATATTCCTTGGAGGCAAGATCGGACCAAGTGCCCTTCTCGCCGGTGGGTGTACTATAGGGTTTGGTCACTGCCTTTGCAACCCAGCATCCTAGGGATTACAAAAATACGGTCATCCTAACTTTTCATATGGGAAAGTTAAGGCCATCAAACTTGGGAGGGATCCTAATGCTGTCGCCCATCTTTACTAGTGGATGAATGAAGAAATTTATACAATGATTAGCAAATTAGGACTCTTTAAGGATGTTAAGACAAAAACTAGAGACCTTACTCTGATACCAATTGAAATTACCCCTAGAGGGGGGCTGAATAGGTGTAAGGCTAATCAAATCAAAAACCAATGCAAAAATAAAAATAATATGATGCAAACGATCACTCAAAGTAAGATTAGAAGCCGTATGCCCTGTGAAGGGTTCTGAACTTCTTCCTCGCGATTCCTTTAGATAAAAGTTTGAGGTGCTGAATGCAATCTTGTTGTAAGAGTATAGATCGACAATAAATGAATGAAAATAAAATAGATAAGAGAGACAAGAAATCAATCGCAAACAAGGAGATTTGTTTCGAGGTTCGAGCTACCGCTCTACGTCCCCACCTTCACCATCGTGAAGGATTCCAATCCACTAGAACTTTGCAACAAAGGAATCGCAACCACTATGGATTACACAATTCCCCAACGCACTCCTCTAGTCCACAGGTAGCGTAGTGATCGAGGGAAAATCGTGCACAAAATATGTCATTTTGTTATCAAGAGTTAAAGTATGTGTGATTTGGCTTCCTCGATACTTCCGTTATAGCATAGAGGCTAAAATGAGTCAAATTCACAAAGATGGGAGGCGATAGAAGCTTACACGGTATGTTCACGTGTATGTTAACGGTTCTTCAAAGTTTTAAAGAATCAAAAGAAAAGAAAACAAAGAATGAAAAGAGAAGCACGGTGAAACACAAAGAAGTGGGAAACATAGAAAAGAATATATTTGTGGTTTTGATATATTTCTAAAACAAAGTGAAAAAGAAAGAAAACTCATGGCTACTAACTACTAATGACTCCACTAACATGCTAACCTCTTAGTGATAGTTGCCTCACATGTATCATTGGCCATCACTAGTCCTTGGTTCAAGAGCTTTACAAAGCATGACCCATATATAACTCATCACATCCCAACTCAACAAAACAAGTGCAAGCTACACTTAACCATCAAAACTAAAAGTAAGTATGGAGTAAAGTAATGTTAGCTTGTTAGAGAGTTAGGAAGTTAGAGTGTTAGATCCATCATCATGAGCCATCAATGGCTCTTGCAATAGCAAGGCATGTAGAGGCTATTAGATTCATGTGGATTATCAACTAAGAAGTTAGACTAGTTAGTGGTTAGTAGTTAGTTGCCATGAGAGAAAAAATTAGCTAAACATGTAAAAGGAGTTAGATAGAAAATAAAGAGAGGTAAAGAGAGCACCTTTAATAGCTTGTCACCTTCTATTACAAGCACTCTTACATTCTACTTATGTATCACTCTCTCTCCTATTACAAGATCTAAAACAAAATGAAAAATACAAAGGAGGAAGAAGAACTAACCTAACCTAAACTAAACTACAACATGGAGAAGAAAACTATCCCTCTTCAAAGCACAAAGGGGGTATTTATAGGCAAAAGGGGCACCAACGGGGCTGTACGGAGCCGCGCGTTGAATCTCGGCGCGCGGCTCCACAAGATTGTCGTGGAAACGCGGCATTTGCCCCGTTTTCGCGGCAATACTTGGGAGGCGCGCGCAGCGCCGCCTGCTGCGCGCTTCCCGGATGTCCCTCTGTCGGATGTACTTACTGGTTTTCAGATTTGGGCCCCTGGTTTTGACGAAACCACCCTCCAAAGTCAATGGCTATCTTTATAGGCCTTTAATCACCAATTAAATGGTGATTTAGGGTCTTCTTCTTCATTGCACACCATGGACCTAGAAACATGCAAGAGAGGTGTTATTAGCAGAATTTAATATTAAATAAATGTGAAGATGTGGTATACAATATACATTTTTAGAGACTAATCACGTAGCAACAATTACAATAAGCATTGGGTAATCAAAAGACCACAAACTCTCTATTGAAAACACTTCTTTACAAAAACCCTAGAGAATAACATATAAGATTTAAACTCAAGATTTTGTAAGTGAAATTTGAAAATAGAAGAGAAATTTTCAGAACCAAAACTTGAAGAGATTTTCAGAGAGTAAAAGCATAAAAACTGAAACAAAAACTTTTTCTCAATTAAGTACAAAACTTTGAATCTTTTCAAATTATTGTTGTTATGATAAACTCAACCCTGATGACCCCTTTATATAGGTTTTAGGAAGAGCAAACTAAGAATAGTTGTACCAGATTTCAAAGGAATAAATTGACTCTTAAAATTCAACAAAACACGGTTTAAAAACATGTTAATTATCAGCCTCCAGAAAATCAGCCATTCTGCCAATTTGGCAGACTGTTGGTCAACTTTGAGCATAGTTTATAGGCCTAAAACGTTAGAATTCATAAATAAGTATATAAGACGTATTTGTAAAGCTTTAAGTCTTCTTTATAATGCAACTAGAATCAACTCAAAATCATTTTGGATTAGAAATTTATCAAGAAAATACTAACAGTTGTCAAATCTGAAACTGTAAACTATTTTCAGAATAAGAACAAATTTCAACCAAATATTTGACATACCTAGCATTTGAATCCGAAACTGATTATTCAATAAGAAATATAGATCTGAAAGTTAGATTTTAAATGCAGTTTAAATCATGTTATTTGAATATAAGAATAAAAAGGTATGATAAGAAATGTAAAAAGGTGTCGAGCAGATCAGCAGAGCTAAAACTGGTTAAAATACAAAACCCGATATATGTGTACTTGAAATCTAAAACCGGTTAAACCGAAGACCAAACGTATTGAACTTGTGTGTGTGTGTGTGTGTGTGTGTGAACTTGAGCTTCAAACATATATACTAATCTTTAACAAAGTAAACTAAACACAAACTGAAGTCTTCTTATAGAACTCCTTCTCCAAGTCGACTCGATCCAAACACGATCCAATGAGCTAGACTCCAACCGAGTGCTAGATGCGATCTTAATGTGCAAGCTCTTAAATCAACACGTGTAAGCTCCAAAACACCTTTGTTGAAGCTACACACCTACTAAGATCTTGATAGATAACTGAAATTAAATAAGCATAAGATCATTAGTAAACTATAACTATATGAGTTAATCATCATCAAAACTAGAGTGATGGGCCTTTGAGCCAACAATCTCCCCCATTTTGATGATGACAACACTCATGGAGTTATATATGCATGGATTAAAGTTAAGTTTCATTGAAGCTCCCCCTTAATTCATGCATAGCATAAACAATAAGGATATTCAATGAAGTTCATAAGGGAAACACAAATGTATATGCATAAACATGGATATAAACATGCATATATAAACTCAAAATTCTCTCTCCCTTTTTGTCAATTCATCAACAAAGGGGTGAAGTTAAAAACAATCAATTTTCATAAAAAAAAAAATTCGCTAAGACATAAAACTAAAACATTCGAATCTTTTCTTTAGTCAAAAAAACAATGTTTAATACCAATTTAAAATTTTTGATAAACATAATGATACCAATTGAAAAATATTGATACCAATTAAAAAAAATTTTGATGAAAATATTGATACCAGTTAAAAAGTATTGATACCAATTGAAAATATAACCAATACCAATTTTACATAAAACCGATTTAAAAACAAGAATTTTCTCCCCCTTTATGAAATACAAATGAAAACAATGCATAGGTGATTGTTATCCAATTTTGCATATTTTACCACATAATCCCCATGCATATTGCAAATAAATATATGATTTTTACTCATCTTCTCTATATTTTACAGGTCCACAACTGAAATGAGAGAAAGCCAAAAAATCTCTTTAATTAGCAATAATTAAAGAGATTAATTCATAAGCCCAAAAGAGATTAATTCAAAGCCCAAATTTGAGCCCAGGATCTAGAGAATTCTACGCAACAACTCACGATTCTAGAAGGCCACGTGGATAACAACCTCGTAACAAATTCGTACCAGAAAGTTGTTAGCCAACGGCCTCATCATTGCCGCAAGTTGCCGCGCCTATGCGGCAGATCTGGGGCCGTTGAGCCCCAGATTCCTGCCACCTGTCCGGGTTCTGGAGACTTCTCTCTGAGGCCTATAAATACTGCACCTGGACCTGCGAGCAAAGACTGAATGGAGAAGAGAGGAGAAATTAGTAGATGCTTGTAATTTTTGTAGGTTTTTCTCTAGGTTTTAGTTCTTTAGACCCTCTTCTTCTTCCCTAGAAATTTTGTAAAGAGAGAGTTTGTAAGAGAGAAAGCTTGTGTACATCAAGGAGTGACAACTTGTGAAGCAAGGATTCATCCATTCTCTTCTCTCTACTCTTGCATTTTCTAGTTTACTTGCTTTCTTTATTTCTTGCTTTACTTTCTTGCAATTTAATTCATGCTTTGCTTTTATTTTGTAATGGCTTGTAGCTAACTTTTCTACATGTACTAGCTAACCACTAACCTTGCTAACTACTAACTCATGGGTGATTGTTATCTTTAATCTTGCAAGTTGGATGGTCTTCTCTTCTCCGATGGGTTAAACCCCCCGTCATTCAAGTGAGAAAGTAATTAGATCAACACGCAAGACAAATCCATGCCGATGAATCAACATGAGGCACGCATTCACTATCAAGGAGTTTAGTAAGTTTTAGCAAGGAAGTAAGGTTAGCTAGTCATGGCTTTCTTCCATTCAAGTTTTCGAAAGTTTTCTTTTCTTTTTAGTTGTTAGTCCAAATCCAATCTTCTTTGATTTCTTTCCACTTTTCCATCATAAACATATCCATCTATTCTTTCATTTCTATTTCCATGATTATTTTATTCTTTTAAGCAAAGAAGAATCTTCATTTTCTTGCTTCACTACGAACCGTAACGCTTCCATCGCTAGCTCTCCCTGAGAATCGACTCGGTATAGCCCTTGCTATAACGGAGATAGGAAAGGGTACATTAAACATATTGAATACATTTGTGGAGTTATCAAAACACTTGAGGTTGTTTCTAAACCTTATCTCCTTAATTGAATACATATATTTGTGCTCATTTATACTCCATAATACGACACCTCTCCCTTCCTAATCAAAATGGCGTCGTTGCCGGGGAGAGCAACGAATTTTCTTTAAAGTGAAGAACTAAACGAATCTTCTTCTCTGTTGCAGGTTACAGGTTGAAGAAACAGAAAAATTTGCATTGCAGAAACATATAAGTGGACCTGGGCCTCTGCTCTCGAAAGCAGAGACCAGGATCCCTCTGAATTACCGCAGACTCACGGCAAAAGCCGCAGATCTGCGGCAAGGAGGAGTTGACTTCTAACCATTTTCTGCAGGGTCTCTTGCTCTGCAAAATACAGCTTCTGCAACACTTAAATTCTTGTCTGCTTCACCATATATCTGCTAATTTAATAAACAGTAAAAAATTGGTTGAAAAGTTAAAAATTGATTAGACATTTGCATTTTTTGGGCACGTGTCTTTTCAATTCATTTACTTTTACTGTTGAAGAGTGCTGGAGGCAAGGTACGTAAGCATTGCATTTAGACTAGGATTCACCTCTTGGTTGATATTTTATCGCTTTGAGTGAACCTTGTTTGATTATATCGTACACTTGCACAAAAACGATTTTAAGGGCAAAACCCATAAATAAGATAAGGTGGGGATTTCATTACCCTTTCCTTAGCCCAAAAACCACAATCCGAGCACTCACTAACCCAAGCCTAATTTAATAAAAAGTAGACGTTGGCCCTAGGGACATCTCGGACTCAATTAGGAGATTATCCTAAGGGGGAAAAGTGTTGAAATTTAATTTTTGCAAAATCAGTGTCGAGGAAAGGGATTGAGGGCCGAAAGCCCGAAGGTTGTTTGGTTACTTAATTAAGGAACGTCTTTGACGGAAAACCTCCCAACAACTTTGCCCTTACCTGGCTGATTAGCCTGTGGTCAAAGTCTACACTAAACCTCCCGTGGACAGTCTAATCAGTTAGGAGTCGTCTAGGTCTAGGTCAACCCTTCTTTTGGCTTGGTTTTGATTTTTTCTCTTCTTTTTTGTTTGTTGTTTGATTTTTCTTTTTTGTTTGTGATTGTTTGTGATATGGCATTCAACAATAATAATTCTTTCCATCTGAACATGAATCCATATTTCACACCAACTCCATTTGGTTCGGATAATTCCAACCCGGCGTTTCACAATATGCACCAACCAAATACACCGGGTTGGCCTTATCCGAATCAATACAACCCATACCCACATTCTAATAACTATAATTTCCATAATAATTTCAACTCGTCACAGAGTCATTGGGGATTCACGTACCCCGAGCCAAATTTTCAACCTCCTTGTCCACCATATTCACCTTGTCCACAATATTCATTCCCCAAATTTGCTTCTACTCCACCAATTGAACAAAAATCTGAGCTCGAAAAAAGAGTTGAAGCCAATCTACAGAGGGCCGAGCAACAACTTCAAGAAACATTGGTCCCTCCAATTCCACAGTATTTTCAAGAGTCTTACTCAATTTCACCTTCTCATAATGAACAACCATTTGTCATGGAAACGAGTAAAGAACTCTTGTGTGAGTCCAAGTTTCAATCTCCACACATTTTTGACTCACATTTTCAAAATTTCCAAAATCAAGATTTTTATACTCCCATTCTTGAACAACCATTTGGAGATACATCAAGTCAAGATGAGAGTATAGAGAGCTTAAAAGAGTCTATGTTACAAATGCAAAAAGTACATACTGAGTTTTTCAATGGGGTGCAAGAACAATTGAGTCAATTGGCTGATCTTTTTAGGAATGAGGAAACTCTATCCTATCAACCTTTGACTAATTTAGCTATGCCACACCCTATTGATATGACTCAAGACTCTTGTCATTTTGGAAACCATGATTCAATTTCAGCACAACCACCTGAACTTGTCCAAACTTCAAATCCCATTGACATTTTGGCAAGTTTTCCTTTTCCTAAAATTGAACTTGAGCATGAATATGATCCTGAACTTCCACTTGATGATTCAATTCTTTTTCCTGATTCAATTATGACTCCGGTGTCTTCACCTGATTTCACTTCATTTCCCGAGTCAGTATTGGATCCAGTTCCTATCCATTGTGAAATTGAATCACCAACATTTATGATGATCGTATTGAACTTGACCAATTTCATACTTTTGAAAGTCCCATTGATAAATTGGCAAGCTCACATTTTTGTGGAATTGAACTACATGAGGAATATGATCTTGAACCCCAACTTAGTGATTCAATTCTTTTTCCTGATTCAAGAATGACTCCGGTAACTTTACCTGACTTTAATTTTTCCCGGAGTCTACATTGGATCCTGTTCCAATTCATAATGAAGTTGAATCACCCATCTTTGAGGATCATATTGAACTTGCCCAATTCTATACTTTTGAAAATCCCATTGATAAATTGGCAAGTTCTCCATTTTTTGAACTCCATGAGGAATGTGACCTTGATTCTTACAATCTCTTTACTTCTGAAACTGATTGTACAATTCTGACGGGAAACATTGACCTTAGTTTTGAAGAATTGTATGGCGATAAGCTTGAATTCCTTAATATTGGAAGTAAAGAGATATCACCCATATTAGGTCACATTCCATTGTTGGACAATACATGTGGACTTGAGCTTCATTTTCTTGACTTGGACCTAATTCCTGAAATCATTTCGACTCCTGAACCATCACTTGACTTAAGTCACAATCCTGAGTCAGTATTCCTTCCTGAGTCCAAGTTAACCATTCTATCATTTCATACTCCATTCTGGGACAAGGATCTTGATAAACTTGACTCTGAAATTATTTTGAAAATTTGGAAATTAGATGGGGTCAAATTCCTAATAAAAATCATACATGCATACATCATTCTTGTGGGTCATATTCATGATATTTCTGGTGGGTTCCTCAAAACCCAATGCAAAGTTGATTGGGCCATGTTTCGTGGACCAATCAGACCACCACCGGAACCACCACCTTGAGGTAATTTTTTCTCCCTCTCTATTTTGTTTCATGCATACATATATCATGATGCATTGAGGACAATGCATGAAATAAGTGTGGGGGAGGGTTTACTAACATAGAGTTTTTAGATCTTCTTTCTTTTACACTTCTTTTAGAAAATAAAAAAATATAATAATAAAAAAATAAAAATAAAAACTTTTTGAAATAAGAGACAAAGTTTTGATCTATTTTTAAGAAAATTAAGATGTATCTTAGAAATTAAGAAAGCCTTAATTATGACATCTTAAACCTAGTTGAAATAATAGATCTTGTTTGAAATTATAGGCTAAGTAAGAAAAATTGGTGAGATATTTTTATCTTGAATTTTTTTGCCTTAGATTGTACGCACTTCACACTTACACATTTCTTGGGATGGAGAAAAAGACCAAAAATGCCATAAAAAAAAAGAAAAATATATATATAAATAAAACATCACCTATTAAGCTGGATAAATGTGCCTCAAGAAGCATGATTATTCACGCCTAACGGTGGTAAAGGAAATAAATAATCCCCTTTAGTTTTGTGGCCTTTTTTACTCGAGACCTTAAACCCGAGGGATGTTTTCTCATCTGGTGCCCTAAGACTGTCTGGTTTGGGAGTCATCGGTTAAAGGCTCGTTACAAGGGTAAACTAGAAAGCCTAAACTAAGGGAAGAAAAAAGCATAAAAAAGTATATATAGATAAATAAATGGCTTGATGGTTGGAGTTGAAATCCCAGAAATTTTCACTGTCACGGTGTGCATACTATCTAGGTTTTATGAAGGATAAAATATTGAATCCAATTTTGAATTCTTACCTTAATTGAAGACAAGATCTTGCATAGAGACTTAGTTTAAGAAAGAATAATTATAGGTGGACTTATGACCTAAGATCACTTATATTTTTGCAAAAATAGTTCGTAAACTTGTTTCCCTTTTCAAAATGAGTTTCAAAACACTAACATTTATCTTCTTTCTTTATGGATTTTGTGGGTGTAATCCGCTGAAAACCCTCAGGAGACAACACTCCTCCTCTAGGGTAACCTAGAGGTTTAACGGCTTGTTGCACACGCTCAGTGCAATCGCGTCACCTGCGAAAGTGGTGTAATAAAATTGGTAGTATAGTTTTTCTTTTCTTTTTCTTTGTTTTGCTTGGGACGAGCAAAAGAATAAGTGTGGGGGTGTGATTGTTATCCAATTTTGCATATTTTATCACATAATCCCCATGCATATTGCAAATAAATATATGATTTTTACTCATCTTCTCTATATTTTACAGGTCCACAACTGAAATGAGAGAAAGCCCAAAAATCTCTTTAATTAGCAATAATTAAAGAGATTAATTCATAAGCCCAAAAGAGATTAATTCAAAGCCCAAATTTGAGCCCAGGATCTAGAGAATTCTACGCAACAACTCACGATTCTAGAAGGCCACGTGGATAACAACCTCGTAACAAATTCGTACCAGAAAGTTGTTAGCCAACGGCCTCATCATTGCCGCAAGTTGCCGCGCCTATGCGGCAGATCTGGGCCGTTGAGCCCCAGATTCCTGCCACCTGTCCGGGTTCTGGAGACTTCTCTCTGAGGCCTATAAATACTGCACCTGGACCTGCGAGCAAAGACTGAATGGAGAAGAGAGGAGAAATTAGTAGATGCTTGTAATTTTTGTAGGTTTTTCTCTAGGTTTTAGTTCTTTAGACCCTCTTCTTCTTCCCTAGAAATTTTGTAAAGAGAGAGTTTGTAAGAGAGAGAAAGCTTGTGTACATCAAGGAGTGACAACTTGTGAAGCAAGGATTCATCCATTCTCTTCTCTCTACTCTTGCATTTTCTAGTTTACTTGCTTTCTTTATTTCTTGCTTTACTTTCTTGCAATTTAATTCATGCTTTGCTTTTATTTTGTAATGGCTTGTAGCTAACTTTTCTACATGTACTAGCTAACCACTAACCTTGCTAACTACTAACTCATGGGTGATTGTTATCTTTAATCTTGCAAGTTGGATGGTCTTCTCTTCTCCGATGGGTTAAACCCCCCGTCATTCAAGTGAGAAAGTAATTAGATCAACATGCAAGACAAATCCATGCCGATGAATCAACATGAGGCACGCATTCACTATCACGGAGTTTAGTAAGTTTTAGCAAGGAAGTAAGGTTAGCTAGTCATGGCTTTCTTCCATTCAAGTTTTCGAAAGTTTTTTTTCTTTTTAGTTGTTAGTCCAAATCCAATCTTCTTTGATTTCTTTCCACTTTTCCATCATGAACATATCCATCTATTCTTTCATTTTTATTTCCATGATTATTTTATTCTTTTAAGCAAAGAAGAATCTTTGTTTTCTTGCTTCACTACGAACCGTAACGCTTCCATCGCTAGCTCTCCCTGAGAATCGACTCGGTATAGCCCTTGCTATAACGGAGATAGGAAAGGGTACATTAAACATATTGAATACATTTGTGGAGTTATCAAAGCAGTTGAGGTTGTTTCTAAACCTTATCTCCTTAATTGAATACATATATTTGTGCTCATTTATACTCCATAATACGACACCTTTCCCGTCTAAATCAATAGGCTTGAATAAGCTACCAATTAAAAAACAAATTGACATTATAAATTAAATCAAGCTTATTAATAAACAAGTTTGTGCTTTTAATAAATGTAAAGACATGTGAAACAAGCACAATCAAATCATATATATGTATGAATAGATATACCAATTGAAATATGAGGCATACATATATAGAAAAACACATATGAGTATACAAAAATATGAAATATCAATTTTGATACCAATTGAAAAATAATTAGGATCAAGTGTGTAACTCATACCTACCACCCTTTTCATGCACAAGTTTAAAAGATATTCAATAAGGGTATACAAGGCATGATCGTCCATCCAACCGCCCTTAGAAGGTAGGGGTTTTCAAAAATAGTTGAAAATATTTTAGCATAGATGAAAATCACTACCATTTGAAGAATACAAAACTAGTTTTAAAGATAGTTTTAAAAACTAGTATGAAATCCTTCAAGACATGAAACCAAATCATATATCCCATGAAAACATAAAAGTCACACAATAATTAACACTCAAAGTCTATAAAGCATATATATGCTTATGAAATAAAAATCATGAGTAAATACAAACATAGAGTGTAAAAAAGTCATGTAAAAAATATAATCATGAAAATAGGCATTGAAGCTCATATGAAATTCCTTTACAAACATGAAACACATAAAAGTTTTAATTTTCATCAAACCAAATCAAACTTCATGACATATGTATGTTTTGTATAAACTAGAGTATACATACATATCCAAACATAAACGAGTCCACAAAAGTATATTGCATGAAGGCAAGTGGCTCAAGGATGTACATCTATATCTATTAGTCTAGACAAAAGTAATATATACATGAAGACAATAAATTATCATAAAACATGTACAAAACCATAAACATAAATCTAAACATGATCAATCATAATGAACATTGAAACCAAAACATGCTAAAAATCAATCAATAAGAGCATGTGAATAAAATAGGAGTTAGAGATTGTTACCAAAACCAATAGGGTTATCTCTTAGTCTCCAAACCATGGTGGTCCTCCCACCAAACATCCTTGAAGGAGATGCATCCAATGTAGTGTCCATTAAGCTTAAGCGCATCCACCATCGAGGCACCATTACTCTCACGTTAAGCGAGGGCCCACACCTACATCAAATACAATAGGGGTAGATTTTGGTACCCATATCTTATTGGGTCCATAGGGGTTAGCACCTTTCCTAACCCAAACATTATTATTTGTAAAATTTACAGAATTTAGCTATCATAGCAAAATCTTGCAAGATGACCTTTGCAGACACCATGTGTACATTTATAAAATCTCCCATACTTGAAAGCATGATGTGCATGATGAACATGTGGTTTATGAGCATGGTGAACATGTGGTGTATGAACATGCTTGGTGTGTGTGTGCGTGTGTGTGTGAGCATGTGTAGTATGAATGTGTTTCTTTGAAGTATTTTTCTTTGAAAACATATCTTCTAATTTAGCATTGTTAAACTCATATTTCTTTAAAAGATTTCCCAAATTGTTTATTTTAGTTTTTAATATAGAAATTTCAATTTCATCAATCTTGGAAAACTTAGCTTTACATGAAACCTTGTATGCATCAAACTCCCTTTGTGTTGATAAAAGAGTGGAAGACAAAACATTTTTTTCTTTGGAAAGAATAATAATTTTGTTTTGAAGAACTTCATTTTCCTTTTTCATTGTTTGACAATTATTCTTTAAAGAATCATAATTAACTGAAAGTTCTATAAAAGTATTTAATAAATCCTCTTGGGTTACTCCACTATTATCAAAAGATGGTTCAGAATTTACCTTGGGTGTGTTTGCCATAAAACACATGTTTGCAGTGTCCACCTCCTCTTCGGATTCACTTTCTGAATACCAAGTGACTTTGAGAGCTTTCTTCATAAATGGTTTCTTTTGCTTTATAGAAGAAGATATCTTTTTTCTGAAATCTGGACATTCGGTCATGATATGTCCGGGTTTTCGACAGTTGAAGCAAATGATTCTCTTTTCCTCCTTTCCTTGCCGTCGTCTCCTATGGTTGTATTTTTCCTTGTTGTATCCTCTTATTACATTTCTTACAAGGAGAGATAGCTTTTCATTATCTTCTTCTTCTTCTTCTTCTTCTTCTTCTTCATCGTCGGAGATGGCGGGAGTAGACTTGAAGGTGATAGTCTTCTTCTTTTGTGGCGTCGTTTCTTCTCTCATCTCATGGGCCTTAAGGTTGCCGATAAGACCAATGAGCTCCATCTCATCTTTATCGTTCAACTCCTTCAATGTGGTAGCTTTGACTTCCCAAGACGGTAGAAGTGCGCGAATAACCTTTCGGACCTTTTGATCATTATTGATTTCATCACTTAGAGAAGCAAGACCATTAGTAATTTTAGTAAACTTTGTAATCATATCATCAATAGACTCATTTTCATGCATTTTAAAGTTTTCATATTGGGAACGCAAGAGATCAATTTTAGCTCTCTTGACTTGTGATGTTCCCTCATGAGTGACCAATAAGTGTTCCCAAATTTCATAGGCGGATTTGCAATGAATGACCCTTGTCATGTCATCCTCATTCAATGATAAAAGCAAGGCATTTGAGCCTTTGAATTAGCCTCATATTCCTTGGAGACAAGATCGGACCAAGTGCCCTCCTCGCCGGTGGGTGCACTATAGGGTTTGGTCACTGCCTTTGCAACCCAACATCCTAGGGATTGCAAAAATACGATCATCCTAACTTTTCATATGGGAAAGTTAAGGCCATCAAACTTAGGAGGGGTCCTAATGCTGTTGGCCATCTTTACTAATGGATGAATGAAGAAATTTATAGAATGATTAGCAAATTAGGATCTCTCTAAGGATGTTAAGACAAAGACTAGAGACCTTACTCTGATACCAATTGAAATTACCCCTAGAGGGGGGGTGAATAGGTGTAAGGCTAATCAAATCAAAAACCAATGCAAAAAAAAAATGATATGATGCAAACGATCACTCAAAGCAAAATTAGATGTCGTATGCCCTATGAAGGGTTCTGAACTTCTTCCTCGTGATTCCTCTAGATAAGAGTTTGAGGTGTTGAATGCAACCTTGTTATACGAGTATAGATCGACAATAAATGAATGAAAATAAAGTCGATAAGAGAGATAAGAAATCAATCGCAAACAAGGTGATTTGTCTCGAGGTTCGAGCCACTGCTCTACGTCCCCGCCTTCACCACCGTGAAGGATTTCCAATCCACTAGAACTTTCCACCAAAGGAATCACAACCACTATGGAGTACACAACTCCCCAACGCACTCCTCTAGTCCAGAGGTAGCATAGCAACAATTACAATAAGCACTGGGTGATCAAAAGACCACAAACTCTCTCTTGAAAATACTTCTTTACAAAAACCCTAGAGAATAATATATAAGATTTAAGCTTAAGATTTTGTAAGTGAAATATGAAAATAGAAGAGAGATTTTCAGAACCAAAACTTGAAGAGATTTTCAGAGAGTAAAAGCATAAAAACTGAAACAAAAACTTTTTTCTCAAGTAAACACAAAATTTTGAATCTTTTCAAATTGTTGTTGTTATTGTTGTGATAAACTCAACCCTAATGACCCCTTTATATAGGTTTTAGGAAGAGCAAACTAAGAATAGTTTTACCAGATTTAAAAGGAATAAATTGACTCTTAAAATTCAACAAAACATGTTAAAATTCAGCCGCCAGAAAATTAGCCATTCTGCTAATTTGGCAGACTGTTGGTCAACTTTGAGCATAGTTTCAGGCCTAAAATGTAAGAATTCAGAAATAAGGACGTATTTGTAAATCTTTAAGTCTTCTTTGTAATGCAACTAGAATCAACTCAAAATCATTTGGATTAGAAAGTTATCAACAAAACACTGACAGGTGTCAAATCTGAAACTGTAAACTGTTTTCAGAATAAGAACAGATTTCAACCAAATATTTGACATACTTAACATTTGAATCTGAAAATGATTATTGAATAAGAAATGTAAATCTGAAAGTTAAATTTTAAATGCAGTTTAAATCATGTTATTTGAATATAAGAATAAAAAGTTATGATAAGAAATGTAAAAAAGTGTCGAGCAGATCAGCAGAGCTAAAACTGGTTAAAATCCAAAACCCGATATATGTGTACTTGAAATCCAAAACCGGTTAAACCGAAAACCAAACGTATTGAACTTGTGTGTGTGTGTGTGTGAACTTGAGCTTCAAACATATATACTAATCTTTAACAAACTAAAATAAATACAAACTGAAGTCTTCTTGTAGAACTCCTTCTCTAAGTCGACTCGATCCAAACACGATCCAATGAGCTAGGCTCCAACCGAGTGCTAGATGCGATCTTGATGCGCAAGCTCTTGAATCAACACGTGTAAGTTCCAAAACACTTTGTTGAAGCTACACACCTACTAAGATCTTGATAGATAACTGAAACTAAATAAGCATAAGATCATTAGTAAACTATAACTACATGAGTTAATCATCATCAAAACTAAAGTGATGGGCCTTTGGGCCAACAGGCTTTTGTACTGAATCGGTGACATTCAACAAAAGTTCTTATTTTCTTACCATATCTCTTGTGTTCTTTTAATTTTTGTTTTTTAATTCTATTTGCTTTATTTTATGCATCCTTTAATCATTGTGCCTAGTTTAATCCTGAATTTGAGTAACTAATTCTCTTCGTAGTTTGCTAATCTCTCCACCAACTAAGTATAGTTCTATAAAGATGAATAGATTGAGTTCTAGTCTTGTTTGAAATCTTAGGGATAAGTTAAGATTATTGAAGATTAGTGATGAATTAAGTTAAACCAGTTTTAAGGTTATACTATTTAATGATTATTCTTCGTTTATGCTTAGGTACTTTGATAGCTTAATGTTAAGTCTAAAATGATTTTTCTTATACTATACTTAGAAACTTTGATAAACTAGTGTTTAATTTTATTTAGTGTACTTTAATTAGGGTTTGCTTTCTATCTTGCTCTTCTTGCTTGAATTTGAAGTAACATTCTAAGATTAATCTTTCTAGGTTCAATATGATGTTTATTCTTCATAGACTAGTACTTAATTATAGTAGATGATTAGTGGGCTATGATATCTCTTTTTATTAAATCAACTCTTTTATAACCATCATCTTTCTTTCCAAGTTATACACAGAGAAACCGTATCGAAACGCTTCTATCGCATCTCTCCCTGCAGATCGGCCTATTTAGCTCTTGCTACAGCGGATTAATTATGAGAAAACAGAGAAACTTCTTAACCTTAACTTTTTCTTTTTACTCTATTTTCTCTATCAATCAATTACAATTCTCTCAGTCCTCTCCAAACTAGCATTGCAAAATACATAACTCTCTTGTCATAGCCTTTTCAGCCTTGTGGTGTACATTTTACATCTAAAATGTCAGTATTTATAGGCTAAAAGGTAATGGGGAGAGCGTACGAAGATAGAGGAGCAAACGCTCCCTCTGATCCTCTGTAACTGCCACAAAAATGCAGCTTTTATCGCGTTTTCATGGCAAAGATCTGGTCATAGGGCCAGATCTATGGCTAGATCTTGGGGGCGATGGACCATGGATCCCCGATTTGCTTCTATCTTTAATTGGTTATTCAGTTGGATCTCTGATTTTGACATTATCTTTGTTAATTCTCCAGCCAACCACTTGATCTTCAAAAATCTTGTTTAACTAACTTTGATCTGGGATTATCTTTCTGATATGTTCTGATCTTTGGTTGTAACTTAAATCCCATCAAAATCTAGTTTAGTTAACTTGGATTTGTGATTTATCTTCTCCCATCTTATCCTGCAAAAATTAGGTATTAAGATAGTTTAATTTCAGAATTTATTACAGAATAGATGTAGAAATGTAATAACAAATATGCAATATATGTCTAAACACCGGCATCCTCTGTCTTATACTTTTTATTGAGGCTTTCCCATAACTTCTTTGGCATTTGGATAGGACTGTAGACATTG
Organism: Agave tequilana; assembly: GCA_038442645.1. Classification (NCBI taxonomy): domain Eukaryota; kingdom Viridiplantae; phylum Streptophyta; class Magnoliopsida; order Asparagales; family Asparagaceae; genus Agave; species Agave tequilana. The sequence continues at coordinate 45,746 of JAVJIF010024687.1, read as the reverse complement.
TAAAGAGAGTCATCCAGTCCATTTAAAATGTAATTTTGGCAAAGAAAGTCACTTTGTGTTTATTCATCAACTGCAAGGACGGAATCCCAATCAGTTTTTGGGTTCTGGTGGGTCTTCTTGCAGGAATTTGGTCAGATGCAGAGTGGTCAGGTAGAAGAGCATCTTCCGTTTATCACCTCTTAAATTTTGTGCCATCAAATTTTCCTACTTTCTTTGGCTTCGGGCTAGGAAGTGGAGCAGACACCATTGTCTGAATCGGCATGTTCAGAGCCATGCTTGAGCTGTCCTCATGATTAGTTTCAGACATTTTCTGCATTCAGGCAGAGTAGAAGTTAGTAACTTTAAAGTAATTGTCTTAAGAATGTTAGTTCTGATAACTAATCAAGGTCACCGATCTAATTGACCAGGTCGATGAATATCATGTAGGAGATTTTTCGTTCAATAGAACATTTCTTAATTACGAAACCACTTTTCAATTTTCTTAGTTAAACACCAATTAGACTGGAATTAGTCAGTCTCAATATATAATCAAATATATTCATAGTAATACTTATAAAATAAATAGTTTAGCATAACCCCTGTAAAAAGAACGTTAGTTCAATTATACAGTATATGGAGTGAGGTACGCATATAGCAAATCTCCTTAAGACAATTACGTTCCTCACAACGGTACAACGGGTTATTGGATGCTAGTCTCCCAAAATACAACACTCCTTCACGGTATTTGAAAGCACTACCAAATCACCGTACGGTCAAACCTTAGTTAATCAGTACCTTTGATAATTGGAATTTCAAAGCTTGAACCAAAAAAATTTCAAAGAGAATATTTGCCTTAATATGGAGGAATATTCACTGTAAGAGAAGGAGAGAGAAAAAAAATTTTGTTTTAAGAAGATACAGATTTTGTCACAAATTCAGAACTCTTCTGTTTCTACTTCAGATTTTTGTGTTCTTCTGTTCTTTTGTTTCTGTGTTGGAAATGATCGAGAGGATCACTATTTATAGCGCTTTGATTAATGTTCAATTTTGTATCATTTTGCATCACATTTCTATGCATATTATCAATAAAAATGAACTTTTTAATTGTTGTTTCTCTTAAATTTCAGGTCAACTCTCTAATGAAGAAGAAGGTCCAAATTAAAGCTAATTCAAGGATTTAAAGGAGACTAAAAGAGCCCAATCCAAAGAAACCCACATTTGTAATGAACCAGGAAATATCCTCGTGGTTCTAGAAGCTCCCACAATATACCTGGGCAAAGACAGTCAGTCAGCGCGATTGCTAGCATAACGACTGCTGTGAAAACGCGGCTTTGGCCGCGGGGCAGAACATGGACCGTTAATGTAGCGATTTATTCTGCAGCTATGATTGAAAGCGATGAGCTCCTGATGCCTATCTAAAGACCCCTAAGGCCTCTGCTGTGGAGAGGAGGAGATAGCCATAAATTTTAGGAGAAGGTTTAGGATTTCTTTAGCTTTTTCTTTAGTTTTCTCTTGTAATTTTCTTTTTTCCTTTTTAGATTCCATAAAAGAAAGAGAGGGTGAGAGTGAGGTCTTTATAATTGAGAGTGATAATCAAATGCGAAACTCATGTTCTCCCTCCTCTAATTTCTTGCTCTTTTAATCTTTGCTCTTTACTTTCAAGTTTTTAATTTCTTGCATTTTAATCTACTATGTTTTCTTCTTTGCTTTACTTCTTCATGGATAACTAACCTTCTGACATGACTAACTAACCTCTAATACTACTAACTATTAACTCTTGGATGATGCTAACTCATATGATTCATTGGATGTTTATAATTTCTAGTCTTTGTGCTTAATAAGTCTCTTTAATTTCCAATGAAGATGAGTGTTGTTTTTTATCTTAATGAAGGTTTTGTGATTTCCTCCATATGATTCATGTGTGCCTCATTTAGAGCCTTGTTTCCTGAACAAGAGCCTTGATGGAACATGATGATGTGATCACCTTAGTATGCTAACAAATTAATGCACTAGCTTCTTATTTCATGCTAGCTAAACCATGGCTTTGATGATCTAATGAACTTAATATTCTTGTTATGCATATCTAAATTGTGAATTTCAAATTCTTAAGTTTCATTCTTGTGAACCTATTGGGAGCCTATGACCCAAGGAGGCCACCTAACCATGCTAAGAGAACCTCAACAAATTGGGACAACTCTTTGACTTGATGAAGTAAGATGGATAATATGCCAATGAATCTACATGAGGCACAAATCATCTAAGAGATTAGTAAATTAGTAGTGTAGAGTTGTTAGTTAATCATAGTTTTCTTTCTATCTGATAAAAACTCTTCTAATTTTTAAGAAACTTTCTTTCCCAAACAAAGTCCATTTTTCTCTTCTTCTTTTTCAAACACCATTTCATTCACCGTTTTCATTCTAGCTTCCTCATTTTTATTCTTCTTTTCTTAACACAAAAGGATTCATCATCTTATTTTTATTTTATTTTTTTTTAATTCTTAAACAAAGAATAACTTTCGTTTTCTTTTCAAAAACAAGAACAACAAGAACAAGGAAAGCTTCCATCGCGAGCTCTCCTACGGATACGACCCGTTATAGTCTTTGCTACAAACGGTAGTTTGAAAGAGCAATTAACTCTACATACATACCTAGAGCTTAAACATTGATACATGGACTTACACAGTTTACTCTAAACTTCTGCTCTTGCTCCATCCTTTATTTTGAACAAATTTTTGGCACCGTTGCCGGGGAGGGTGACGGTGATTGGTCACTAATGTTGCATATTTAATGTCACATTTTCATACTGATTTTAGAATAAAAGCCTGCATTGTCCTAATTATTTGTTTGATTTATTTGCAGGCCCAATCCTTAAGGAGATGAAGAGAAATGAGCCCAAAAGCCCACCAGAATTCTGAATTAAATCAGAGTTAATTCGCACACATAAAATCAGGGCAAAATCAAGAGGTTGAAACCGGTTGAGAAGAATTCTCTCAGAATCGATCGGTTAAAGCCAAGAATCCAAGGCCATTTCGTCAGAATCCGGAGCTCAAACGAAGAAACCAACAAAGGATAAAGTCAGAAGAAACTCCCGGGATGACCCACCAACAGGGTGTGGCCATCTGGCCACACCTGGCCGCAGAAACGCGGCTTTTGCCGCGTTTCTGTGGCAATCTTGGGGAGTTACGGGGAGCGTGAACTCCCCCGACCTCCCCGGGATCTTGGTGGTTGGGTTTTCTGCCTATAAAAGGCCATATTGTGCATTGAAAATGGACGCCAATGCAGAGTTAGGATCTTAGACTAGTTTTTCCATTTTGTAGTTTAGTTTTACTTTTATGTAACTTGTATGTAGCTTAGGGTAGAAGAAGATTCATGTAAGTAAGAGAGAGGGGCTGATGTTGAGAGTGACACCGACGATGTACCCTACTCCTTTCTTTCATTGTCTCAGCAAGTAATAAAGTGTACAAGTGAATTCCAAAGCAAGTCTAACTAAGCTACGTGAGAGCCAGCGATAGTTCATGAAGACGTTCTCCTCTTCCAAGCTCCGCATCACTTCGTTCTTCTTATGCTTGACGATATAATGTGCACGGGGACCGAGCTCGAGTTTATGATCTATGCGTTGAACGCCTCCGAAGCAAAAAGGTAGAACTTGCAAAAAGGTTTCCAAGTAAGTCATCAATCAACCTAGGTAAGTATCTCTTTACTTCTTTTCTTTTCTTTCTTAGTTTAGATCACCAACCACTTCTTCCAAATCGTTTTCATTCTTCTCCACTTCATTGTACATAGTCGCTTTTCATCGTTTTCTGATTTTCCACCTTCTTCATCCTTCGCTTTCTTCTTAACTTTAACCATTAACTTTCTTTTTCTTTTTCATAACATAAAACAGAGAAGAACTTTCGCTTATTTTCTTAACAATTTCAATAAAGAACTATAACGCTTCCATCGCAAACCCTCCTTGTGGATCACGACCCGCATAGCCACTTGCTATAGCGGAAGAATTGAGCACTTGCACATTTTTATTATAAGTTCTGAAATTTCGTATTTTTGTGCAGGTTTTGCCTCAATCAAATTTTGGCGCCGTTGCCGGGGAGGGTAAAACGGTTTTTATTGAAATCTGAATTTTTATTGCAAATTTTTTAGAACTAAACGAATTTTCTTCTCTATTGCAGGTTACAGGGCAAGCAAAGCAGAAAATTATTATTGCAGTGACATACAAGTGGCCTTGGGCCTCTGCTCCAAAAAGCAGAGACCAAGGGCCCTCTGAATTGCCGCGTTTCCACGGCAAAAGCCGCGGATCCGCGGCAAGGACGAGTTGACTACTAACAGCTTTTTGCAGGGCTGCTTAGTTTACAAATTCTAGTTTGCTGCAACTTTAATTTTTCTTATATGCCATAACATAAGCCTGCTAATAATCAACAGTAAAATATTTGTTGAAAAGATAAAAAATTGATTAGACATTTGCATTTTAGGCACGTGTCTTTTTAATTCCTTTATTTTTACTGTTGAAGAGTGCTGGAGCAAGGTACGTATGCATTGCATTTAGCATAGGACTCACTTCTTGGTTGATTTATATCGCTTTGAGTGAATCTTACATATCTTGTACACTTGCACAAAAACTGATCTTAAGGGCACCACCCAATAATAAGATAAGGTAGGGATTTAATCACCCTTCCTTAGCCCAAAAATCAGAATCCAAGCACTCACTAACCCAAGCCTAACTAAAATTGAGTAGACGTTGGCCCTAGGGACATCTCGGACTCAATTAGGAGATTATCCTAAGGGGGAAAAATGTTGGAATTTAACTCCTGCAAAATCAGTGTCTAGGAAAGGGATTGAGGGCCGAAAGCTCGAAGGTTGGTGGTTATTTAATTAAGGAACGTCTTTGACGGAAAACCTCCCACCAACCTTGCCCTGACCTGGCTGATTAGCTTGTGGTTAAAGTCTACATTAGACCTCCCGTGGACAGTCTAACCAGTTAGGAGTCGTCTAGGTCCTAAGTCTACCCTAACTTAGGCTAGAATTTTTTTTTTTGTTTGTTTATTTGTTTGTTTTTCTTTGTTTGTATTCTATTGTGTGATATGGACTATAATAATAATTTTTTCAACTACAATAATAATCCATATTACACACCGACTTCATTTTCGGATATTACCAACCCGGCATATCATAACTTTGACCAACCTAGTGTGCCGGATTGGTCTTATCCGAATCAATATGACCCATACCCCCCATCTAATAACTATAATTTCCATAATGATTTCAACTCTTCACCGAGTCAGTGGGGATTCACCTCCCCCGAGCATAATTTCCAACCACCTTGCCCTCCTTCTCCACCCAGTCCACATTATGTTCAAGATTCATACTCAGTTCCACCCGTCCAAAATAGGAAACCATCAATTATGGAAATGAGTATGCGTGAGTCCAAACACAAATCCCAAAATCTGATGGACTCACAATTTCACTACCACTTCCAAGACAATTCTTCATCTTTTCATCAAAACAATGAACCTACCAACTATGAAAAGATGCTTGAAGCCATGACTCAGGCTCAAAACACTCGTAATCGTGACATAGATATGATGGTCGAATCTCTACGTTCCCACCGTCCTGATGTCACTAACTATTCTGTTAGAGCCGAAGAGTCATGTAGTTTTGGAAATCAAGATTCCATTTCAAAACAACCATGTGAACTTACCCAAACTCCAAATGATATTGATAGTTTGGCTAGTTTTCCTTTTCCTGAAATAGAACTTGAAAATGATTATGATCCTGAACCCCAACTTAGTGATTCAATTCTATTTCCTGATTCGATTATGACTCCGGTATCTTCACCTGACTTCGATCTTTTCCCGGAGTCAACATTGGATCCTGTACCAATTCATAAAGAAATTGAATCACCCATCTTTGAGGATCATGTTGAACTTGACCAACTTTACAATTTTGAAAATCTCATGGATAAATTGGTAAGTTCTCCATTTTTTATTGAACTCAATGAGATATGTGACCTAGATTCTCACATATGTGATCCAGTTCAACTTTCTGAATCAATATTGACTCCTGTTTTATTACCAAACTTGAATAATATTCTAGAGTCAGTTTTGATTCCCCCACCTATCATTCCTGAACTGGAATCACCCATATTAGGTCACATTCCATTGTTGGAAAATACATGTGGACTTGAGTTTCAACTTCTTGACTTGGACCCAATTCCTGAACCAATTTCGACTCTTGAACCTTTACTTGATTTAAGTCACCTTCCTGAGTCGGTATTAGTTCCTATCCTTCATGAGTCCAAGTCAATCATTTTATCATTTCATACTCCATTCTGGGACGAGGTGGTTGATAAATTTGACTCCGAAATCAATTATGAAATATGAAAATTAGATGGGGTAAAATATTTAATAAAGATCCTTCATGGATTTATCTTTTTAGTGGGTTATATTAGAGTAATTTCTGGTGGGTTCCTCCGAGACCCAAGAAAAGTTGATTGGGCCACGTTTCGTGGACCAATCAGACCACCACCGGAACCACCACCATAAGGTAACACTTTCCTTCCCTTTCTTCTTTTTTCATGCATCTATGCATTAATTCATACATTGAGGACAATGCATGAGATAGGTGTGGGGGAGGGTCTAACATAACTTTTCTTTTTCTTTAAAATAAAATTTTTTTTTAACATTTTCCTTTACTTTTAAAAACTTTTTGAAAAATAGAAACAATATTTTGACTTATTTTTGTAAGAAATTAAGTTAATTTTAAGGAATAGGAAAATCTAAATTAGGATTTCTTATACTTGGTCAAAATAAGATTATTTGTTTGATTTTTAGAGTTAGGAAGATAATTTGTCAAAGTAATTTAGTCTTGATCTTTACCTTGATGAAATATGCACACTTCATACACTTACACACTTAGGGTTCAAAAACAAAGATTCTTATACCTTATAAAAAAAATATGAATAAGTCTAATTATTGATTAGCTAGGTGCTTTGGCCTAAGCAAGCCTTAGTATTTATGTGAAAGATGATTAGATAAGTAAAAAAAAAATGAATAAATCTAATTATTGATTAGCTAGGTGCTTTGGCCTAAGCAAGCCTTAGTATTTATGCGAAAGATGATTAGATCCTCTGATTAAGCTGGGTATTTGTGCCTAATAAAGCATAAGTATTCACGCCTAAAAGAGGTTCATATAATAAAATCCTTAGTTTTGTGGCCTTGTTTGCTCGAGTCCTTAAGTCCTAGGGGTGTCTTCTCACCTGGTGCCCTAAGACTGTCTGGTTTGGGAGTCATCGATTAAAGGCTCGTTACATGAGCAGATTAGAAAGCCTAAACTAAGGAATAATACCACCAAAAATATATATATATATATATACAAATAAAATAAGGCATAAGAGTTAGAGTTAATGAACCCTTAGTCAAAATTTTCACAGTCACAAGGTACATATGACTTAGGGTAAAGTAATAGACTAGATGAGAAGTACAATTTGACTCCTTACTTTGATTGATAACAAATTTTTGAATAGAGACTAAGTTTAGGAATGAAAAATTCGGTTTTCCTATAACTTATAGATTGCTTAGATCTTACAATCATATTTCAAATATTTTTCTCTTTCAAAATGCTTTTCGAAAATACTAACTCTTTATTTCTCTTTCTTTATGGATTTTGTGGGTGCAATCCGCTGAAAACCCTCACGAGATAAAACTCGTCCTCTAGGGGAAACCTAGAGGTTTAACGGCTTGTTGCACATGCTCAGTGCAATCGCGCGACCTGCGAAAGTGGTCTAATAATCCTTAGTATAGTTTAGTTGTTTTGCTCGAGGACGAGCAAAAGATAGGTATGGGGGTGTGATTGGTCACTAATGTTGCATATTTAATGTCACATTTTCATACTAATTTTAGAATAAAAGCCTGCATTGTCCTAATTATTTGTTTGATTTATTTGCAGGCCCAATCCTTAAGGAGATGAAGAGAAATGAGCTCAAAAGCCCACCAGAATTCTGAATTAAATCAGAGTTAATTCGCACACATAAAATCAGGGCAAAATCAAGAGGTTGAAACCGGTTGAGAAGAATCCTCTCAGAATCGATCGGTTAAAGCCAAGAATCCAAGGCCATTTCGTCAGAATCCGGAGCTCAAACGAAGAAACCAACAAAGGATAAAGTCAGAAGAAACTCCCGGGATGACCCACCAACAGGGTATGGCCATCTGGCCACACCCTGGCCGCAGAAACGCGGCTTTTGCCGCGTTTCTTCGGCAATCTTGGGGAGTTACGGGGAGCGTGAACTCCCCCGACCTCCCGGGATCTTGGTGGTTGGGTTTTCTGCCTATAAAAGGCCATATTGTGCACTGAAAATGGACGCCAATGCAGAGTTAGGATCTTATACTAGTTTTTCCATTTTGTAGTTTAGTTTTACTTTTATGTAACTTGTATGTAGCTTAGGGTAGAAGAAGATTCATGTAAGTAATAGAGAGGGCTGATGTTGAGAGTGACACCGACGATGTACCCTACTCCTTTCTTTCATTGTCTCAGCAAGTAATAAAGTGTACAAGTGAATTCCAAAGCAAGTCTAACTAAGCTACGTGAGAGCCAGCGATAGTTCATGAAGACGTTCTCCTCTTCCAAGCTCTGCATCACTTCGTTCTTCTTATGCTTGACGATATAATGTGCACGGGGACCGAGCTCGAGTTTATGATCTATGCGTTGAACGCCTCCGAAGCAAAAATATAGAACTTGCAAAAAGGTTTCCAAGTAAGTCATCAATCAACCTAGGTAAGTATCTCTTTACTTCTTTTCTTTTCTTTCTTAGTTTAGATCACCAACCACTTCTTCCAAATCGTTTTCATTCTTCTCCACTTCATTGTACATAGTCGCTTTTCATCGTTTTCTGATTTTCCACCTTCTTCATCCTTCGCTTTCTTCTTAACTTTAACCATTAACTTTCTTTTTCTTTTTCATAACATAAAACAGAGAAGAACTTTCGCTTATTTTCTTAACAATTTCAATAAAGAACTGTAACGCTTCCATCGCAAACCCTTCTTGTGGATCACGACCCGCATAGCCACTTGCTATAGCGAAAGAATTGAGCACTTGCACATTTTTATTATAAGTTCTGAAATTTCGTATTTTTTGTGCAGGTTTTGCCTCAATCAGACGGTCTTTGCTAGTTTTTGGAACTAAACGAATTTTTCTTCTCTGTTGCAGGTTTAGGTTTTAGAAATAAGAAACTAAGCATTGCCATAACGTATAAGTGGTCTTGGGCCTCTGCTCTAGAAAGTAGAGACCAAGTACCCTCCAACTTACCGCGTTTTCTCGGCTTTTGCCGCGTTTCCACGGCAAGAAGGAGTTGACTACTTGTAATCTCTTTTGCAGGGTCACTTGCTTTGCAAAATCTAGTTTATTGCAATAATTATTCTTGTATGCCATCACCAGGATCCTGCTAATAACCAACAACAAAAAGCTTGTTGAAAATTTAAAAATTTGATTAGACGTTTGCATCCTGGGCACGTGTCTTTTCAATTCCTTTTCTTTACTATTGAAGATGTTGCAGCAAGGTACGTGCGCATAGCATGTAGAATAGGACTCATCTCTTGGTTAATTTAATCGCTTTGAGTGAATCATGTTTGCATATTTTGTACCCTTGCACAAATTGACTTTAAGGGCACCACCTAAATAAACAAGATAAGGTGGGGATTTTATCACACTTCCTTAAACCAAAAATAACATTCTAAGCACTCACAATCCCAAGCTTAATCTAAAAATTAATAGAAGTTGGATCCTAGGGACATCCGGATTCAATGGGAGATTAACTGTGGTTGGAACTTATTTTGAATTATACTTCAGTCAAATTAGTGTCTAAGGTTGGGGATTAAAAGGTTAAGCCTCGAAGATACCATGGTTTGGCGTAATTAAGACCCGTTGCTTACGCACGGATACCTCCCAACGTATTTTACCCCTACCTGGTTGATTAGCTAGTGGTCTGATTCAAGCAACAACCTTCCCCAGAGAATTGCCCAGTTAGGAGTCGTCTAGGTCTAGGAATCCTTGATAGGCTTGGTGATTGTTTTTCTTTGTTATTGTTTGTTATTTTTATTTTTTTCAATTGTTTGTTGGGTGAACATTGTTTGTGTTGTGCATGCAAGAGTGGTACAGGGATCCAGTTCATCAAGACTAGTTAGGAATACTATACTTATACACACACACTACCTCTTGAGATAAATCCAATCATGGACAATCACGTTTCACTCCAGGACAAGTTTTACCCCATTCGCACTTCACTTCCCTCTTGCATTATATTACCCAAAGCTAATGGAAATAACTTTGAACTGAAGCCCCAATTTATAAACACACTCCCTAGGTTCCATGGCTTAAAATCTGAGGATGCGTACTTCTTCATTCGGGAGTTTGAAGAAATATGCTTGATGATGAGAATTCCCAACTGGGAAAAGATGTTGTTAGACTGAGATTTATACCCTTTGCACTTAAGGACATGGCCAAGAAATGGCTATACAACTTGCATGTTAGTTCTATTTCATCGTGGGATGACTTTGTAAAGGTGTTTCTTAAGAAATTCTACCCCATCCATAAGACTGCCCTCATCAAGAAGAATATTATGCAGTATAGACAGGAAACCAATGAACCATTCTGGAAGTATTAAGGATTTGTTAGCCCAGTGTCCTCACACAGAATAGAGAAGTGGCGGTAGTGGCAAAATTTTTTTGACGAGTTAGATTACCTGACCAAGCTCCTCCTTGAGACTATGTGTCAAGGAGAATTTTTAAAGAAAGATGAGGATCAGGGTTGGGACTTATATAAAGCCTTAGCTGAGAAATTCATTCACTGGGAGTCTTGCCCTGAAAAGACTAACCCAACAACTTTAAGAACTAGTATGTATTCCATTGAGTCCTCTATAGCTGCTGAGGCTAAAATCACACAATTGATAAGGAGATTAGAACTACTTGAGGCTAGGGAGCCAAACTCTAACTCGTTAAGTTAGAGTTTTGTTATGATCGTATACATGATGTAAATTTAGCAAATAAATTTGTTTGGGTTAGGAAAGGAACTAACCCCCATGGACCCAAAAGAGTATGGGTACCAAAAACCACCCCTATGCTATTTGATGTAGGTGTGGGCTCTCGCATGACGTGAGAGTGATGGTGCCTTGAGGTGGATACGTTCCGAGCTTAAAGAGGACAATTTGGATGCATCACTTTCAAGGGGAGTTTGGTGTAAGGACCACCTTGTTTTGGAGACTTGGAGAGTTGCCCTCATAGGTTTTGGTAACAATCTCTAACTCCCATTATGTTTACATACTTATCTTATTGTTGACTTTTAGCATGTTTTGATGTTTCATGATTAGTATGTAAAATGCCATGTTTATTAAATTATTGATATACATGATTAGTATTTGAGACACCCATGTTTAATATGGACCCATATTTTGTGTTCTCTCTATGTTTTAGCTATCGTGTAAATCATAGATCTAATGCATATGCATTTGTCATAATGATCATATGAGTTTTTGTTTTGATTTCTATGCTTCATGTTTTGATCACTTGTTTGAATGTTAGTTTTCATTAAAACTAGGATATATACTTGTACAACTAGTGAGCCACAAATAGACTATTATATGTTTGTACTTAAACGCTCATTTGTACCCATTTGATGTACGAGTATAGTCTAGTTTTGATGATTCAAACATTTTGACTTGTATTCCCTTCTTTGTACATGTTTTCATGTTTATGTTTTACTTCATGTATATGTCTATTTTGTCCAAACTATTAGTTATACATATACATCTTTGAGCCACTTGCCTTCATGCATATACCTTTGTGGACTCGTTTATGTTTGGATATGTATGTATTCTTTAGTTTGTACAAAACATACATATGCTTTGAAGTTTAAACTAAGTTATAATGATTTTCATGTTTTAAGGAATTTCTTATTGAGCTCAATTGCCTAGTTTTCATGATGATATGTCTCACATTATTCTTGTACACTCACATCATTTTTGTTTACTCATGATTTATTTTTCATGAGACTATATATGCTTTATAGACCCTTGAGTGTTTAATGATCATGTGATTTTTATATTTTCATGGAAAATATTTTTTTTGTTTTATTCCTTACTTGAAGGATTTCGTACTAGTTTTCAAAATTTTCATATAACTAGTTCGTATTCTTCATTATGGTAGAGTTTTTCAAACATATTATATTTTCAAACCTATTTTTGAAAACTGATTGGTAACCAATGTTGCATATTTTACCACATAATTCCCATGCATTTAGTCAATAAATACATGATTTTTACTAATCTTCTCTATATATTTGCAGGTATACACTCAAATGGAGAGAAAGCCCAATAATCACTTTAATTAGCAATAATTAAAGTGATTAAATTCAAAGCCAAGATAAAGCCCAAATCTAATCCAGAATCCAGAGAGATCCACACAACAACTCCAGATTCCAGAAGGTCCACGTGGCTAACAAACTTGTAACAACTTTGTACCAGAAAGTTGTTAGCCAACGGCCACAGCCTTGCCGCGCCTTGCCGCGCCCTGGCGGCAGTTATAGGGTTGTTGAGATCCGGATTTTGCGCCAACAGAAAGGGATCTCGAAGCTTCTCTCTCAGCCTATAAATACCTGCACCTGACCTACGAGCAGAAACTGAACAGCAAGAGGAGGAGATTAGAGATTAGTTGCATGTATTTTCTTAGGTTTTCTTTAGGTTTTAGTTCTCCTTCCTCTTCTTCCCTAGATACTTTGCAAGAGAGAGATTGTAAGAGAGAGAGAGAGAGCTTGTACAATCAAGGAGTGACAACTTGAAGCAATGCAAGGATTGATCCATTCTCTTCAACTCTACTTGAGCTTGGTTCTAGTTTAATTGCTTTCTTTACTTGCTTTCTTTTCTTTACTTGCAATTTTACTTCATGCTTTGCTTTTATTTCATGCTTTGCTTTTCTTGTGCAATGGCTTGTAGCTAATTCTTTCTCCATGTACTAGCTAACACTAGCCTTGCCATCTTCACTAATTCATGGGTGATTGCTTTAGTTCATCTTGCTAGTTGGATGGTCTTCTCTTCTCCGATGGGTTAAACCACCCTTCATGCAATGGGAAAGTAATTAGATCAACACATAAGACGAAACCTACGCCTATGGAGTGACAACATGAGGCACGCTTTCACTATTACGGAGTTTGGTAAGCTTTGGTAAGGTAGTAAGGTAAGCTAGTCATGGTTTGCTTCTTTCCAAGCAATTCTATTCTTGATCTCTTTTCAATTCTCATCATGAACAATTCTTCCACTTCTTGTATTTCTTGTTCCATGCTTTATTTATTCTATTAAGCATAGAAGACACTTCGTTTACATTTCTTCACTACGATTCGTAACGCTTCTATCGCTAGCTCTCCCTGAGAATCGACTCGGTATAGCCTTATGCTATAGCGGAGATAGGAAAGGATACATCAAACACATTTACATACACCTTTCCCGTCTTAATCAAAATGGCGCCGTTGCCGGGGAGAGCAACGGATTTTCTTTAAAGTGAAGAACTAAACGAATCTTCTTCTCTGTTACAGGTTACAGGAGAAGAAAACAGGAAAATTTGCATTGCAGTATACATATAAGTGGACCTGGGCCTCTGCTCTCGAAAGCAGAGACCAGGATCCCTCAGTTTTGCCGCAGATTCGGGAATTTTGCCGCAGATCTGGGGCAATACTGAGCTCACTACTGACCTAATTTCTGCAGGGCTTGCTTCTCTGCAAAATACATCTGCTGCTATACTTGAAATCCTGTATTTTTCACCTATTACCTGCTAATTTAATCAACAGTAAAAAATTGGTTGAAATTGTTAAAAATTGTTTTGACATTTGCATTCTAGGCACGTGTCTTTCAATTCTTTACTTTTACTGTTGAAGAGTGCTGGAGGCAAGGTACGTTTTGCATTGCATTTAGACTAGGAATCATCTCTTGCTTGATTTTCATGCTTTGAGTGAATCCTTGTTATCTATCTTGTACACTTGCACAAATCAATTCTAAGGGCATAACCCATAAAAAAGATAAGGTGGGGAGTTCATTACCCTTTCCTTAGCCCGAAAACCACAATCCACGCACTCACTAACCCAAGCCTAATTTAATAAAAAAATAGACGTTGGCCCTAGGGACATCTCGGACTCATCTAGGAGATTATCCTAAGGGGGAAAAGTGTTAGAAATAGACTCTTGCAAAATCAGTGTCTAGGAAAGGGATTGAGGGCCGAAAGCCCGAAGGTTGCTGGTTACTTAATTAAGGAACGTCTCTGACGGAAAACCTCCCACCAACCTTGCCCTTCCCTGGCTGATTAACTTGTGGTCTACGTCTACACTAAACCTCCCGTGGACGATCTAATCAGTTAGGAGTCGTCTAGGTCTAGGTCAACCATTCTTTTGGCTTGGTTTTGATTTTTCTTTTCTTTTTGTTTGTTGTTTGATTTTTCTTTGTTGTTTGTGATTGTTTGTGATATGGCATTCAACAATAATAATTCTTTCCATCCGAACATGAATCCATATTTCACACCAACTTCATATTCGGATAATTCCAACCCGGTGTTTTACAATATGCACCAACCACATACACCGGGTTGGCCTTATCCGAATCAATATGACCCATACCCCCCATCTAATAATTATAATTTCCATAATAATTTCAACTCTTCACCGAGTAATTGGGGATTCCAGTCCCCCGAGTTTAATTATCAACCTCCTTGTCCACCATTCCCACCAAGTCCACAATATCCACAATATTCATTTTCTGATTCCGCTTCATATACTCCTTCTTATACTCCGCCAATTGAAGAAAAATCGGAGATACTTAAGAGTATAGAAGCCAATTTACAGAGAGTCGAGCAACAACTTCAAAAATCATTTGCCTCTCCAATTCCACCATATTTTCAAGAATCTTACTCAGTTCCACCTATTTCTAATGAACAACCATTTGCCATGGAAACGAGTAGAGATCTCTTGTGTGAGTCCACTCTTCCATCACCACACATTTTTGACTCACAATTTCATCATCACTTCCAAGACAACACTTCATCTTTTCATCAAAATAATGAAATCATCAATTTTGAAAAGATGCTTGAAGACATGACTCATGCTCAAAATGCTAGAAACCGTGACATAGATTTGATGATCCAAGCTCTTCATCCTATTTCTAATGTCACTAACCATTCTGTCCAAGCCAAAGAGTCATGTAGCCTTGGAAATCAAGATTCAATTTCAGCTTGTCCACCTGAACTTGTCCAAACTTCAGATCCCATTGACATTTTGGCAAGTTTTCCTTTTACTGAAATTGAACTTGAACATGAACATGATCCTAAACTTCCACTTGATGATTCAGTTCTACTTCCTGATTCAATTATGACTTCGGTGTCTTCACATAATTTCACTTCATTTCCCGAGTCAGTATTGGATCCAGTTCCTGTCCATTGTGAAATTGAATCACCCATCTTTGATGATCATACTGAACTTGACCAATTCCATACTTTTGAAAGTCCCATTGATAAATTGGCAAGTTCACATTTTTGTGGAATTGAATTACATGAGGAATATGATCTTGAACCCCAACTTCGTGATTCGATCCTTCTTCCTGATTCAATAATGACTCCGGTATCTTTACCTGACTTCAATCTTTTTCGGAGTGACATTGGATCCTGTCCCAATTCACAATGAAGTTGAATCACCCATCTTTAAGGATCATGTCGAACTTGACCAATTATACCTTTTTGAAGATCCTATTGATAAATTGGCAAGTTCTCATTTTTGTGGAATTGAACTCAATATGGAATGTGACTTTGACTCTCAACCTTGTGATCTAATTCAAATTCCTAAATCATTATTGACTCCTGTTATGTTACCCAATTTGAGCAACATTTTAGAGTCAGTTTTGATTCCCATCCCTCCTGAACTTGAATCACCAATTTTTGATAGTCACATTCCATTGTTGGACAATACATGTGGACTTGAGTTTTCATTTCTTGACTTGGACCCGATTCCAGAATTCACTTTGACTCCTGAACCTTTACTTGATTTCAGTCACCTTTCTGAGTCAGTTCTTCCTGAGTCCAAGTCAACTGTTCTGTCATTTCATACATCATTCTGGGACAAGTGCGTTGATAAATTTGACTCCGAAATTATTTGGAAAAAATGGAAATTAGACGGGGTCATGTACTTATTAAAGATCCTTCATGGATTCATCTTTTTAGTGGGTCATATTCCTGATATTTTTGGTGGGTTCTGCAAAACCCAACGTAATAATGATTGGGCCATGTTTCGTGGACCAATCAGACCGCCGCCGGAACCACCACCTTATGGTAATTTTTCTCCTTCCTTACTAACTTAGAGTTTTTAGATTTTCTTTCTTTTACACTTCTTTTAGAAATTAATAAAAAAAAAGGAAATAAAAATAAAGGAGGGATTTTTATGCTTAAAGGAGTTTCTACACTTTCCAAATTCAAAATCTTTCTAAATTCCTAGGTTTCCTCAAAATCCTTCTTTCAAGAATTCCAAATTTCTAGGTCATTCCAAATTCCCAAGAGTCCAACTTCCCTTTTTCAAAGCTATAACTTCCAATGTGGTAAAAATCCTTTTGACCTAGGGATAGAAGTGGAAACCTCTTAATTCTTCCCTCCTATAAATATCTCTCCACCCTACACTTCTCCTTCACAAACGAAAATTTCCTCAGATCTCCAACTTCCTATTAAACACGCCGCACTCTGAACTTTTCTCCTCCCCAGATCTCTCTGATCTGCCACAAACCCGCGGCTTCTGCCGAGCTTCCGCGGCAAACTTTGAGATTCCTGCGTGCTGAAAACTTCCTCACCAGTCGATCTGAAGCACAGCTAGCAGATCGGGTGCCAGCATCTTCATCAGATCTTCCTGAAACCACTACAGAGACCAAATTTCTTCCCCCCACGAATTCCGGGGGTGGTTCGAATTCTAAATCTCTCCTTTTTACTGCTTTGATCTTAAATTCATAGTATGGCACCATCAATTTTTGTTGAGAAAGATTTTGGGCGGATTTTATGTGATGTGAATGGTTATGAGCATGTATTTTTAGAGAGAATTAGAGCAAGGAATTGGTATTCACTAGTGTACGACAACACTGAGACCGATGCATTTTATTGTCCCGAACTGGTGACCATGTTTTACACACATCTTGACCAAGCATCAATTGATCCACACATGTACCAGTTCACTGTACACATGCCCACTGGAGACTTGTTTATCACGCTTCCTCTTCTTGAGGAAATCACCTCTGTCCCATCCATCACACAACACAGCGAGCCTCTCCCTTTGATTGATTATATGACTGTTATGGGGGCTCGTTGTACTGAGCAGGATCGTGGGCTCAAAGCCAGTACGATGTTTAGAAATGTTCATTGCGTTGGACGTTGGATCCAACGCAATATTTTAGGGCTTGACCACACCTCCTCTTTCAACAGACCAGTGTTGCAAATTATACATGATTTAATGACTCGTCAACACTCGGTTTGTTTGAATAAGGTCATCTTCCATGCACTTATAGCTAACTCTTCACGCACACGAGGTGCCAAATACTCCCATCCCATATTGATTACACGTTTGTGTAGGACTTTCCTACCAGCTGATGTATTTGATTCATTCGACCGAGTGTTTGTTGCACCCGAGAGACCTACCAGTGCTTATAATAGTTGTTTACACGCGGTCTGGACACCTACAGTCCAACCCGAGGATGTTCCGGTAGAGTCCTCCTCTGAGGAGAGTTTTGATGCAGAGGATGAACCTGAGTTTTGGAGGCAGGACCCCCCACGTGATACACATACCTTCATGTCCTCCATCTGGAAGGGCATGAAGAAGATTTTTAGGGGTCAAGTGAGGCTGCGAAAGAAGATGGAGGAACAATCCTCCAGGTTAGAGGAGCAATCCTCTAGGTTAGAGGGCATTGAGGCGAGGTTGAGGAGGACACAGTCGGCAGGACCCAGCACCACCGCGGGTCCAAAGAGGAGGAGGGAGTGACTTTTTACCTTACCTATTTCATGCATCATTTTTATCTTGCATACATTGAGGACAATGCATGAGATAGGTATGGGGGGGTATGTACTAACATAGGACTTTTTATTTTCTTTATAGGATTTTTATTTTTTAGGATTTTCATTTTTAGGTCTTCCATTTTATTTTTAGATTTTATCTTTTTTCTAGATTTTCCCCTTTCTTTTTAGATTTTACCTTTTCTTTTAGAAAAATTAAAAAAAATAAAATAAAAAAATATAAAAAAAATAAAAAATATAAAAATAAAAACTTTTTGAAATAAGAGACAAAGTTTTGATCTATTTTTAAGAAAATTAAGATGTATCTTAGAAATTAAGAAAGTCTTAATTATGACATCTTAAACCTAGTTGAAATAATAGATCTTGTTTAAAATTATAGACTAAGTAAGTAAAATTGGTGAGATATTTTTATCTTGAATTTTTACCTTAGATAAATATGCACTTTACACTTACACATTTCTTGGGATGGAGACAAAGACCAAAAATGCCATAAAAATAAAAAAAAAAAGAAAGAAAGAAAAATAAAGATGTAATAAAACATCACCTATTAAGCTGGATAAATGTGCCTCAAGAAGCATGATTATTCACGCCTAATGGTGGTAAAGGAAATAAATAATCCCCTTTAGTTTTGTGGCCTTTTTTACTCGAGACCTTAAACCCGAGGGATGTTTTCTCATCTGGTGCCCTAAGACCGTCTGGTTTGGGAGTCATTGTTAAAGGCTCGTTACAAGGGTAAACTAGAAAGCCTAAACTAAGGGAAGAAAAAGCAGAAAAATATATATATATATAAATAAATAAATGGCTTGATGGTTGGAGTTGAAATCCCAGAAATTTTCACAGAGCACGGTGTGCATATTATCTAGGTTTTATGAAAGATAAAGTATTCAATCCAATTTTGAATTCTTACCTTAATTGAAGACAAGATCTTGCATGGAGACTAAGTTTAAGGAAGAATAATTATAGGTGGACTTATGACCTAGGATCACTTATATTTTTGCAAAAATAGTTCGTAAACATGTCTCTTGTTCAAAATGCGTTTTCAAAACACTAACATTTGTCTTCTTCTTTATGGATTTTGTGGGTGCAATCCGCTGAAAACCCTCAGGAGACAACACTCCTCCTCTAGGGCAACCTAGAGGTTTAACGGCTTGTTGCACACGCTCAGTGCAATCGCGTCACCTGCGAAAGTGGTATAATAAACTGGTAGTATAGATTTTCTTTTCTTTTTCTTTCTTTTTGCTCGGGACGAGCAAAAGAATAAGTGTGGGGGTGTGATTGGTAACCAATGTTGCATATTTTACCACATAATTCCCATGCATTTAGTCAATAAATACATGATTTTTACTAATCTTCTATATATATTTGCAGGTATACACTCAAATGGAGAGAAAGCCCAATAATCACTTTAATTAGCAATAATTAAAGTGATTAAATTCAAAGCCAAGATAAAGCCCAAATCTAATCCAGAATCCAGAGAGATCCACACAACAACTCCAGATTCCAGAAGGTCCACGTGGCTAACAAACTTGTAACAACTTTGTACCAGAAAGTTGTTAGCCAACGGCCACAGCCTTGTCGCGCCTTGCCGCGCCCTGGCGGCAGTTATAGGGTTGTTGAGATCCGGATTTTGCGCCAACAGAAAAGGATCTCGAAGCTTCTCTCTCAGCCTATAAATACCTGCACCTGACCTACGAGTAGAAACTGAACAGCAAGAGGAGGAGATTAGAGATTAGTTGCATGTATTTTCTTAGGTTTTCTTTAGGTTTTAGTTCTCCTTCCTCTTCTTCCCTAGATACTTTGCAAGAGAGAGATTGTAAGAGAGAGAGAGAGCTTGTACAATCAAGGAGTGACAACTTGAAGCAATGCAAGGATTGATCCATTCTCTTCAACTCTACTTGAGCTTGGTTCTACTTTAATTGCTTTCTTTACTTGCTTTCTTTTCTTTACTTGCAATTTTACTTCATGCTTTGCTTTTATTTCATGCTTTGCTTTTCTTGTGCAATGGCTTGTAGCTAATTCTTTCTCCATGTACTAGCTAACCACTAGCCTTGCCATCTTCACTAATTCATGGGTGATTGCTTTAGTTCATCTTGCTAATGGTCTTCTCTTCTCCGATGGGTTAAACCACCCTTCATGCAATGGGAAAGTAATTAGATCAACACACGAGACGAAACCTACGCCTATGGAGTGACAACATGAGGCACGCTTTCACTATTACGGAGTTTGGTAAGCTTTGGTAAGGTAGTAAGGTAAGCTAGTCATGGTTTGCTTCTTTCCAAGCAATTCTATTCTTGATCTCTTTTCAATTCTCATCATGAACAATTCTTCCACTTCTTGTATTTCTTGTTCCATGCTTTATTTATTCTATTAAGCATAG
The DNA here is from genome assembly GCA_038442645.1 of Agave tequilana. Taxonomy (NCBI): domain Eukaryota; kingdom Viridiplantae; phylum Streptophyta; class Magnoliopsida; order Asparagales; family Asparagaceae; genus Agave; species Agave tequilana. Next base: position 25,338 of record JAVJIF010024687.1, on the reverse strand, counting down.
AAGACACTTCGTTTACATTTCTTCACTACGATTCGTAACGCTTCTATCGCTAGCTCTCCCTGAGAATCGACTCGGTATAGCCTTATGCTATAGCGGAGATAGGAAAGGATACATCAAACACATTTACATACACCTTTCCCGTCTTAATCAAAAACCCCTACCCATTTAAGGGCGGTTGGTTGGGCGACCATGCCTTGTATGCTTCTTATTGAAAATCCTTTTAAAACATGTGCATGAAATGGGTGGTAGGTAATATGAGTTATACACTTGATCTTATTATAGTTTCAATTGGTATCATTGGATCTTTTCAATTGGTATCAATATTGACATTCTTTTTGTATACTCATATATATGTTTTTTATATATGTATGCTTACACTTCATATAGTATCAATTTCGATTGGTATCTACTTTTTCATACATATATATGCTTTATTTGTGCTTACTATATCTCTATATCTTTGAGCACAAATTTTAGTTATGCTAAGCTTGATTTTTTTTTATACATATCATGTTTCAATTGATTAGTTTTCAATTGGTATCCTAATACAAGCTTATGCATCATTTTGTTTGGTATTTCATAAAGGGGGAGAAAATTCGTATTTCATCTTTCAATTGGTATTTTGTTTACCTTTGGTTTTTCACTCCCATACTTTATGATGAAAAATGATTGAAAAATTAATATTGATTTTAAATTTGGTATCATATGCTTATAAAGAAAAATACCTTCAATTGGTATCAAGATTTTTTTGTTTACTCACAATTGGTATCAAGATTTTTTTTTTACCTTCAATTGGTATCAAAAAAAATTTTGATTACTTACATTTGGTATCAAGATTTCATTTTTGTATCAAAATTTTTGATTGGTTTCTTCAAGATTTGTTTTCAATACCTCATTTACTTTCAATTGGTATTCCTCAAAATTTGATATATTTTTAATTGGTTTACCTGTGTGTTCACTTACAATTGGTATCATGATGCACTACTTTGATATATTTTTAATTGATATCATGTTGGTTAGAATATGTTTTATTGTTTTTCTTTGACCTCTTTGTTGATGATTGACAAAAAGGGGAAGAAGTATTTGAGTTTATATGCATGTTTTATTGTTATGCATGTTTTCATATTGTGTATCAAGAGAGTTTGTTTTATGTTTTGTTGATATTGGTATCAAGAGCATGAATACTAGTACCTAGAAACATAGTTTGTTCGAGCATGAATACTAGTATCTAGAAACATAGTTTGTTTTTTTATTGGTATTATTTTTTTATTGGTATCAAGAGCATTATTTAAAGAACATGTTTATTTATAAAAAAGAAGAAATAATTTATTTTGGTATTCAAGAGCTTGTTTTATGCATATTGATGCATTTCATGTTTGGTAACAAGAGCATGTTTTTATTTGGTATCAAAAGCATGTTCATTTCATTATTTTATGCATATCTACGCATATATATGTTTAATATTCATTGCATATATTTTTTGTTTATTGCTATGCATGAGTTAAGGGGGAGCTTCTTTGAAGCTTAACTTTAATCCATGCATATATAACTCCATGAGTTTTGTCATCATCAAAAAGGGGGAGATTGTTGGCCCAGAGGCCTTCCACTCTAGTTTTGATGATGATTAACTCATATAGTTATGTTTACTAATAATCTTGTGATGTTTAGTTTCAGATCTCTACTCAAGATATTAGTTGGTGATTAGCTTCAACAAAGGTGTTTTGAAGCTTTCACATGGTGATTCAAGAGACCGAGCATCAAAGTACATATCTAGCACTCGTTGGAGTCAAGCTCGGTGGATCACGGTTTGGTCGAGTCGACTTGGAGACGACGCTCTACAAGAAGACCTCGGTACATAGTTTAGTTTATGTTTTAGATCCATTTGTAAAGATTAGATAGTGTGATATGCTCAAGTTCACAACACACACACGTTTCATGTTTTAGTTTATTGGTTCTCGGTTTTAGTTTAACCGATCTTGGTTTTCATGAATAGATAGTATCAATACAAGTTTACAATGTTTAATGTATATTAGATTTGTTCTATATACATGTATGCTTCAACTATTTAAACAAACTTAGTTTGATAGTCTATTTCATGAGTTTGGAGTAACAAAACGTATTTTTGGATTTTTAGTCAAAAAAATTGATATATATATCTTTCATGTATATTGGATTATATCCATATACTATATGCTTCAAGTTGTTTCAAATATCATGTTTTTGTATTTGGATGAGTTTTGGACAAAATGTATTTTCAATTCAAAAATCCAAGTTTTGGAAAATACGGATTTTGGTTTTCGGCAAAATTTTCATAACACAAAAAGAGTTCAAAATGTTTGTAACTTGGTTTGATTTTTACTCAAACAAGTTTGTATTTCAAATATCATGCAAGAACTTATTTTTGTGAAATTTTAGAGATTTTATGGGATTTTATTTAAGATAAAAAGTCAACATTTCAATCCCTATATTAGTTCTGTCCTGGATTCTGCTGGTCGACCGGGTCAGTCGACCGAGCTAGGAGTCGGTCGACCGACATGCACAGACGTGCACGCCAGCTCTGGCTGGAGGGCCGGTCGACCGGGTCGGTCGACCGCCAGAGAGCTTCTTCTCTCTGAAAAGCCCCGGTCGACTAGGTCGGTCGACCGGCAGAGAGCTCTGCTCTCTGTTCCAGGCTGCGGTCGACCGAGCCGGTCGATCGAGGCTCCAACGGTCGGATTTTTGACCGTTGGCGGTCGACCGGGCCGGTCAACCGACAGCCGTCTGGGCTGAAAAATTGCCCCAACGGCTAGTTTTTGTTAGGGTCTTTATATACCCCATTTGTAGGTTGTTTTGAAAAAGAATTTTTAGAGCAAAAATTTTCATCTTCCAGCAAGTTTTTAAAGAGTTTTTAGTGCTTAAAGATTTGATCTTTAACTTGTTTTTAAAAGGGATGGAAAATCATTTTGAAAAGAAAATTCTTTGGGAATTGGTTTGATCTTCATTTTCAATTCTATCTAGAGTTTTCCCTAGAGTTTTTCTTTGAGTTTTTGATTTTCAAACTCTTTATTTTTCACACTTGAGCTATCTTACTATCCTATCTATTTAGGATCTTTATTTTGTGGAAAATTAGTTTGTGGTTGAGATAGACCACCAAGATTGTAACCCTCCTTGATTTGTGTTATCCCTCTAGTGAGAGGTGATTGTGGGTATCCCTCTAGTGAGAGGTTGATAGTGGAGGTTGTGTTGAAATCCCTCTAGTGAGAGGTGGATTGTGTTGTAATGGCTTTGTGCCTATCCCTCATTTGTGAGGTTGATTTGTGGTGGCTTTGTGCCTAGCCTCTAAGTGTAGAGGGTGTGTTTGTAATTGAGAGAGGAGTTGTGTACTCCCGGTTGTATTGCCCCAAATCCTCAGTGGAGGTTCCCTGTGTGGGAGTCCTATGTGGACAAGTTAGTGGATTGGAAATCTTTCTGTGTGAAGGGGGGACGTAGAGCAGTGGCTCGAACCTCGAAACAAATCTCGTTGTTTGCGTTTGATCCATTGACTCTTAACTCTCTCTCTCTATTACTTTGTGCATTGATTCATATTGCCAGATCATATACATGCTTGTGTGTTTGTGTGCCTCACTTGTGCTTAACCACGAGAGCTTCATATAGCGCCTCAACTCTTATTCAGAGGAATCAAGAGGAGTTAGTCCAGAGCCCTTCACCGGGAATTCGGCTACACTCGTCGGTTGCATTAAGTGTGTTGCAATTTAGTTTTTAATTTCCGCATTTAGTTCATTAGATTAGCCGTACACCTATTCACCCCCCCTCTAGGCGTACTTACAAACTTGTCCAAAACTCAAGTCTCAATGATGAACAATCATAACCAAGCAATTAATAGGTTAGAGGTTCAAATAGGTCAATTGGCTAACTCACATAATGAAAGACAAAAAAGAACATTGCCCAGTCAGCCATTGCCTAATCCAAAGAACCCCTTCCCTATTAATGAAGCTGAGGACATAATTTCAAAACAATGCAATATTGTTCATATCCTAAGATCAGGAAAACAAGTTGATAGCAAGGTTTCTAATCACCCAATTTTTAACAATCCAGTGTCTAATCCTCCTGTGACTACACCACAAGTTCTGGATGATCCATCTTCATCTTCAAGTTCACAACCATCCACTTCCAAGTCTAATGAAAAAGATAAAATAGATGAGAAAACTCACAAGTCTATTGTGCCATTCCTAATGGGCTAGCACCCAACATGACCAATGCTCAAATGGAAAAGATTAGGGTAATGTTTAATCATGTCCAGATAAATGTGCCCCTTCTTGATGCCATATAATAAGTTCCATCATATGCCAAATTTTTAAAAGACATGTGCACCAAGAAAAGGAAAATAAATGTTCCCAAAAAGGTCTTCCTCGCATCTAACATCAATGAGTTGTTAACCGGGCCCATCCTTGTAAAATACAAAGACCCGGGAGTCTAACTATTTCGTGCATCATAGGACAAACCACAATAAACCGGGCATTGCTTGATCTAGAAGCAAGTATCAACTTGCTTCCCTTTTCGTGTATCAGCAACTCGGGCTGGGCGACCTCCGTCCAACCCGGGTTACTATACAATTAGCTGATCGTTCTGTAAAGATTCCCAAGGGAGAAATTACAGGTGTCCTTATACGGGTCGGAGAGTTCATCTATCCGGTAGATTTCATCATTCTGAAAACACAACCCGTGCAAAACCCGAAAGCTCAAACCCCGATCATTCTAGAACTACCTTTACTAGCAACTGCAAATGCGATCATAAACTGTAGGAATGGGTCTATGCGTTTGATTTTCAGTGACATGACAAAGGAGGTGAATGTTTTTCACCTGGGAAAACAACCTCGGGACTTGGACAACCAATCATTTGAAGTGAACTTGATTGAAAGATTCACAAGTGAACATGAAGAGGAGTTAGGATATGAGTCTGACTATGAATTTGATTTGGAGTCAGATAACTTCAATCTTGACCAGATAGTTGAATCAACAGTTGAGTGGACAACAAATGCGACCCCAATCATTCCCTTGCAAGAAGAACAACCCTTGATAGATCATACCCCTTCTTCAGAACTGAAAGTGCTTCCTAGTCATCTCAAGTATCAGTACTTGGGTGAAAAGAAAGCTTTCCCTGTAATCATAGCTTCTCATCTGACTGAATAACAAGAAGAGGATCTCCTTGCTGTATTAAGAGAAAATAGAGAGGCCATTGGTTGAACCATGGCCAAATTAAGGGGATTAGTTCATCCATTGTACAACATAGGATTTACCTGACGGAAGATGTCAAACCAAAATGTGATCCACAGCGTCGACTGAACCCCATTATGCAAGAGGCTGTCTGTACTGAAATCCTAAAATTGCTAGACAGTGGGATAATTTATCACATATCTGATAGCCAGTGGGTTAGTCCAATCCATGTTGTGCCCAAGAAAGCAGGCTTTATTGTGGTAGAGAATGACAAGAAAGAATTAGTATAGGCTCTGAAATCACCTAGAGGGGGGGGTGAATAGGTGATATAGCTAATCTATGAACTAAATGCGGAATTCAAAAACTTAATTGCAAATTACACTCAAGTGTGATCAACAAATGATGCACACACAACCAAGCCAAGCAAATATGAATGCACAATATGAATAGTTGCAAGGCACAAAGTAAAGAGAGAGATAGAGAGAGAGTCAATGGATCAATCGCAAACAAATAGATGTGTTTCGAGGTTCGAGCATCCAGCTCTACATCCCCGCCTCCGACACACGAAGGATTTCTAATCCACTAGCTAGTCCACAAAGAACTCTCACAAGGAGTACCCAACTCCTCTCTTTACAATCACAATCTCCTCCTGAGGCAAACTCCAAACCAACAATCTATCACCTCACAACTTGAGGGATTAGCACAAAGCAAACAAGGATCACCTCACAACTTGAGGGATACAACCCAAGGTACAAAGCCAAGCAAAGATTGGGTTACAACTTGGTAGTCTAAACAACAACCACAAACAATCTCTTTCTCCCACACAAAGATCCTATAGAATAAGAAAGTAGATGTAGCTCAAGTGTGGAGAAAACCAATGGAATGGAAATCAAAATCACAAAGAAAATCTTTGGAAAAACAAGAAACCAAGATAGAGAAGTTAAATCAAACTCTTTTCCCAAAAACCCTTTTCTTTGATTTTCCAAACCCTAGCAAAACACCAAATAGATTGTTCAATTAAAGGCCCAAAAACTTCTTTTTAATTGCTGTGAAAACACTGGAGAGTATGAAAATTTCGTCCAAAAAATTCTTAGTGAAAACTGGCTATTAATGGGGTATTTATAGCCCCCAGAAAAAATATAGCCGTTGGCAGCTAAAACTGCCAAAAATGAACTAACGGTCGACCGTCCGGTCGACCGTCCAACGGTCAATTTTTGCCCGTTGGCAGCTCACGGTCGACCGCCCGGTCGACCGAAACAAACAGAAACTACCCTGCATGCAGTCGGTCGACCGTGCGGTCGGCCGGCCCATGGGCAGCCAGCGTGCACGTATCCGTGCACGTCGGTCGACCTCTACGGTCGACCGGCTACTTGATACGGTCGACCCTAGCGGTCAACCGACCTAGCCTGGCAGGCAGCAGTCAGGTCAGAATGACAGGTTATTTTTAATACTAAAAATTCCCATAAAAATCTCTGAAATTACACAAAAATAGTTTTCTCATTTTGCATTGATATACAAACATGTAATACAAATTTCAACTCAAATATCAAGCATTTAGGACTATTTTTGTATCTTATCATTTTTACCAAAAACCAAAAACTGTATTTTACCAAACATGTATTTTTCAATAGGAAATCGGATTTTTCCTAAAACTCATTGAAATACAAAAACATGATATTTAAACACTTGGGCATGATGTATATAGATATAATCCTATATACATGAAACATATATATATATCATAGTTTTTGTCTTTAATTCCAAAAATAAGTTTTGTTAAAACACAAAACCTAAAACACATGAATAGGTATATCAAATTAAGTTTGTCTAAGTAGTTGAAGCATGCATGTATATAGAACAAATCTAATATACACTAAACCATGTAAACTTGTTTTGATATAATATCTATTCATGAAAACCAAGATCGGTTAAACCATAAATCCAAAACCAATATTCAAAACATGAAACATGTCTGTTGTGAACTTGAGCATATCATACTATTCTAATCTTTACAATTTGGATCTAAACACAAAATTAAACTAAGGTACCGATGTCTTATTGTAGAGCGCAATCTCCAAGCCGACTCGATCCTAAACTCCGTGATCCACCGAGCAAGTGCTATATATGATCTTTGACACTCGGGCTCTTGAATCAACATGTGAAAGCTTCCAAATCATCTTGTTGAAGCTAATCACCAACTAATATCTTGATTAATGATCTGGAACTAAAATCACAAGATAATTAGTACACATAACTATATGAGTTAGTCATCATCAAAACTAGAGTGGAAGGCCTTTGGGCCAACAATCTCCCCCATTTTGATGATGACAAAACTCATGGAGTTATATATGCATGGATTAAAGTTAAGCTTCAAAGAAGCTCCCCCTTAACTCATGCATAGCAATAAATAACTAAATAGATATGCAATGAATACTAAACATGAATATGCATAGTCATGCATAAAACAATAAAAGGCTCTAGATACCAATGAAATTTTCAAAACAAATAAACATGCTCTAGATACCAATAAAACTTAATATATGCAAAACATAAATATGCATATAAAAACTCTCAAATTCTTCTCCCCTTTTTGTCAATCATCAACAAAGGGGTTAAAGACAAAACTAATAAAAACATATTCTTCTTCCCTTTTGTTCAAAACAAAGAATCAATAAAGGGATGAAAATAAAACAAAACAAATGTTCTCCCCCTTTTTGTCTAAAACAAAAATAGTGTCAATTAGGGGTCAAATCAAATATGATACCAATTAGAAAATGTGTCAATGAAATGCATATTGATACCAATTAAAAGAGAAACTATACCAATTGAAAAACAAGGATCTTGATACCAATTGATAAGTAAACAAATAACAAACCAAATGTAAATAAATAATTGAAATTAAACAAATGTACCAATTGAAATTAAACATTACAAATTTTGAATTTCTAAACATAAATCTTGATACCAAATTGAAATTATTATTCTTTAAAGTATATAAATAAATTGATTTGATATCTTATGCTTTAAATCAAAACTTTAATCATAAAGTGTGGGAGTAAAAAAAAATACCAATTGAAAGATGAAATACAAGTTTTCTCCCCCTTTATGAAATACCAACTAAAACTATGATAAAGCTTGTATATGAATACCAATTGAAAACTAATCAATTGAAACAAAGTTGAAACTTCAAACTTTAGCATAAACAAGATTTGTGCTTGACAATATAATATAGGAAGCACAAATAAAACACATATATGTATGAAAAAAAATGAATACCAATCGAAATTGATATTATTTGAAATGTAATCACACATATACAAAAAAATATATGAGTATACAAAAATGTCTACATTGATACCAATTGAAAGAATTCAATGATACCAATTGAAACAATAATAATATCAAATGTATATCTCATATTACCTATACCTCCCAATCATGGTTCAAGATTTAAATGATTTTCATTTTAAAGCATACATGAACATGATCTCCCATCCAACCACCCTTAGAAGGTAGGGTTTTCAAAAATAGGTTTTGAAAATATAGAATGTTTGAAAAACTCTACCAAATGAAGAATACGAACTAGTTAAATAAAAAATAGTAAACTAGTACGAAATCCTTCAAGAAAGGAATAAAAACAAAATTGTTTTTCATGAAACACATGTAAATCACATGATCATTAACACTCAAAGTCCATAAAGCCCATATCATACTCATGAAAACTCAATCATGAGAAACATAATAAAGTGAGTGAACAAGATTTATGTGAAATACATAATCATGAAAATATTCAATTTAGCTCAAATTGAATTCCTTTAAAACATGAAAACATGAAACACCAAAATTTTCATTAAAACAATCTATACTTCAAGGCATATGTATGTGTTGGCAAAACAAAAGTATACATACATATCCCTAAACACAATTGAGTCCAAAATGTAGATTTGCATGAAAAACAAATGACTCAAGGGGTATCCATGTATATCTTAAGATTTGGCAAAATGGACATATACATGAAGTGAAAACACATGATCACAAAAACAAATCCAAAATGGGGAATACAAGTTAGAATGCATGAATCATCAAAACTAGACTATACTAGAACATCTAATGGGTACAAATAGGCATCCAAGCACAAACATATATAAAGATTTATTTGTGGCCCACTATATGTACAAGTATAACTCCTAGTCTTAATGAAAACTCACATCTAAACAAGTAATCAAATCATGTAGCATAAAACGGGACATAAATCAATCATGATAAAACATAAACACGATCATCATGTAAATCCACATGCTATTAGAGTTATGATATACATAATAGCTAAACAAATGGGAGAACACAAAGGATTGATCCATATGAACATGGGTGATCTCATAAGCTATACATGCATGTCAATGATCTAATAATCATGGTATTCAACATAATAATCAAAACATGAATCATCAAAACAAAACATCATAAACATCCATATGATCATTATGTATATGCATGTGCATTAGATCTAGGGCATACATATTAGTTTAAACAAGGTGAGAACACTAAATATAGATCCATATAAAACATGGGTGTCTCAAGTAACTAAACATGTATAACACTAATCTAATTAACATGACATAAGCATAATGAGCAATAAAACAAGACATGCTATAAATAGATGAACATGAAAAGCATGCAAATATAAATGGGAGTTAGAGAATGATACCAAAACTGATGAAGGCACCTCTCTAGTTCTCCAAACCATGGTGGTCTTTCCACCAAACTCCTTGAAAGTGATGCATCCAAAAATGGTTCTCTTTAAGCTTGGAACGCATCCACTTCAAGGCACCAATACTCTCACGTGATGCGAGAGCTCCCACCTACATCAAAAAGCCTAGAGGTGGTTTTTGGTACCCATTTTCTTTTGGGTCCATAGGGGTTAGTACCTTTTCTAACCCAAACAAAATCATTTGCTAAATTTCATTATATATGCGATCATAACAAAATCTAGCAAGATGGCCTTTTCGACCACAATGTGTACATGTGTACACATGAGCATACATGTGATGATGGTGACCATGGGAAGCACGTGTATGCCGTGATGGGTGTGCATGCAAAGTTGGAACTTGTTTCTTACGAACCAAGGATTCCAAATGAGTGTGGTTCATGGCACAATGACTCAAACTGGAGCCCAAACAATCAACACTTTTCTTCAAAACATTTATATCATTTTCAATACTTGAAGATAAAGTGGAGCATGCTATAGGTGTGCAAGAAGTAGAAGCTACACTAGCATGGCAAACATGGGAATCTAAATCATTTTCAAAGATTCATTTTTCTTTAAAATAAGATCTAGTTCCTTAGTGATAGAATCAATTTTATTTTTCAATGAAAGATTATCTTTAAAAGTAAAATCCAATTTTGAAGATAAAATCTCATTGTGCTTCAAAATATCATCACAATCATTTTTGCCTTTTAAAACTTCAATTTTTTTAAGGGCAAGTTCAAGTTGAGATTCAAGTGAGTCACGTTCACTAGTAATCTCTTCTTTCTCTTACAAAACCGTTTCAAAGGTAGAACATAAATCCTTCATTTCTTTTTGCAAATCAAAATGCTTTTCTTTTAAAAGGTTATGTTTTTCAACAAACTTTTCAAGTTTAGATGCAAGTTCTACATTCAAATTTTGAACTTCAAAGCATCCATGACAATATGAACTAGAGCTATCTTCTAGTTGAGAATCCGAATATACCTCAAGGGAGTCTTTCCTTTGGACCATGAGGCATTGCTCGTCGGACATGTCTCTCCTAGATCTCTTTATCTTGTTAATGATCTTTGGAAGCTCGGGAGATGTCAAGATGCTCCAAACTGCAAAAGTCGAATCATAGTGATCAAAAACATGTAATAAATCTTCATTGAGAGATGATCTAAGTGCCCTAAGTGCTAATGCATTAGCCTTTTTGTGTTTACTACTATTAGGGAAGGATTCTAAAGTGGAGGCTTGATAAACAAGATGACCTAGTGATTTTAAATGCCTACTCATATTGACCTTCCAAGTATCAAGTCTAAAATGGTCAAACATAGGAGGGCTATCCATGAGTGCAAACTAAATGAGTGCAAATGAAAATGCAAATGAAGATTAGCAAACCAAGATCTCACTCCTAGGTGGTTAAACCTAAATATCAGGAGCGTAGGCTCTGATACCAATTGAAATCACCTAGAGCGGGGTGAATAGGTGATATAGCTAATCTATGAACTAAATGCGGAATTCAAAAACTTAATTGCAAATTACACTCAAGTGTGATCAACAAATGATGCACACACAACCAAGCCAAGCAAATATGAATGCACAATATGAATAGTTGCAAGGCACAAAGTAAAGAGAGAGATAGAGAGAGAGAGTCAATGGATCAATCGCAAACAAATAGATGTGTTTCGAGGTTCGAGCACCCAGCTCTACATCCCCGCCTCCGACACACGAAGGATTTCTAATCCACTAGCTAGTCCACAAAGAACTCTCACAAGGAGTACCCAACTCCTCTCTTTACAATCATAACCTCCTCCTTGAGGCAAACTCTAAACCAACAATCTATCACCTCACAACTTGAGGGATTAGCACAAAGCAAACAAGGATCACCTCACAACTTGAGGGACACAACCCAAGGCACAAAGCCAAGCAAAGATTGGGTTACAACTTGGTGGTCTAAACAACAACCACAAACAATCTCTTTCTCCCACACAAAGATCCTATAGAATAAGAAAGTAGATGTAGCTCAAGTGTGGAGAAAACCAATGGAATGGAAATCAAAATCACAAAGAAAATCTTTGGGAAAACTAAGAAACCAAGATAGAGAAGTTAAATCAAACTCTTTTCCCAAAAACCCTTTTCTTTGATTTTCTAAACCCTAGCAAAACACCAAATAGATTGTTCAATTAAAGGCCCAAAAACTTCTTTTTAATTGCTGTGAAAACACTGGAGAGTATGAAAATTTCGTCCAAAAAATTCTTAGAGAAAACTGGCTATTAATGGGGTATTTATAGCCCCCAGAAAAATATAGCCGTTGGCAGCTAAAACTGCCAAAAATGAACTAACGGTCGACCGTCCAACGGTCAATTTTTGCCCGTTGGCAGCTCACGGTCGACCGCCCGGTCGACCGAAACAAACAGAAAACTACCCTGCATGCAGTCGGTCGACCGTGCGGTCGGCCGGCCCATGGGCAGCCAGCGTGCACATATCCGTGCACGTCGGTCGACCTCTACGGTCGACCGGCTACTTGATGCGGTCGACCCTAGCGGTCGACCGACCTAGCCTGACAGGCAGCAGTCAGGTCAGAATGACAGGTTATTTTTAATACTAAAAATTCCCATAAAAATCTCTGAAATTACACAAAAATAGTTTTCTCATTTTGCATTGATATACAAACATGTAATACAAATTTCAACTCAAATATCAAGCATTTAGGACTATTTTTGTATCTTATCATTTTTACCAAAAACCAAAAACTGTATTTTACCAAACATGTATTTTTCAATTGGAAATCTGATTTTTCCTAAAACTCATTGAAATACAAAAACATGATATTTAAACACTTGGGCATGATGTATATGGATATAATCCTATATACATGAAACATATATATATCATAGTTTTTGTCTTTAATTCCAAAAATAAGTTTTGTTAAAACACAAAACCTAAAACACATGAATAGGTATATCAAATTAAGTTTGTCTAAGTAGTTGAAGCATGCATGTATATAGAACAAATCTAATATATACTAAACCATGTAAACTTGTTTTGATATAATATCTATTCATGAAAACCAAGATCGGTTAAATCATAAATCCAAAACCAATATTCAAAACATGAAATGTGTGTGTTGTGAACTTGAGCATATCATACTATTCTAATCTTTACAATTTGGATCTAAATACAAAACTAAATTAAGGTACCGATGTCTTCTTGTAGAGCGCAATCTCCAAGCCGACTCGATCCTAAACTCCGTGATCCACCGAGCAAGTGCTATATATGATCTTTGACGCTCGGGCTCTTGAATCAACATGTGAAAGCTTCCAAATCATCTTGTTGAAGCTAATCACCAACTAATATCTTGATTAATGATCTGAAACTAAAATCACAAGATAATTAGTACACATAACTACATGAGTTAGTCATCATCAAAACTAGAGTGGAAGGCCTTGGGCCAACAGGCTCATCTTCAACGAAGATACGAGCTTGTATTGATTATATCAAACTGAACGCTACCACATGAAAAAACCACTTTCCTCTTCCTTTTATAGATTAGATGCTCGAGAGATTAGCAGGAACGAATATTATTGTTTCCTGGATGGATATTTAGGATACAATCAAATCCCAATTGCTCCTGACGACCAAGAAAAGACATCTTTCACCTGTCCATTTGGAACGTTTGCATACCGACGAATGCCCTTTGGATTATGCAACGCTCCTGCAATGTTCCAATGTTGCATGCTCAGTCTTTTCTCAGACATAGTAAAAAGATTTCTGGAGATTTTTATGGATGATTTTTCAATATATGGCGATTCCTTTGACCAATGCCTGCATCATCTAAAGTTGGTCTTACAAAGATACATGGAGAAGAACTTAACACTTAACTGGGAAAAGTATCATTTCATGGTCAAATAAGAAATTATCTTTGGGCATGAGATTTCAAGTAGCGGAATTGAGGTTGACAAATCTATAGTGGAGGTGATAGCAAAACTCCCTAAACCTAAATGCTTAAAAGACATCGGATCTTTCCTGGAGCACGCTGGCTTTTACAGAAGGTTTATTAAAGAGTTTAGCAAAATTGCTAGACCTTTAACTAATATTTTAAGAAAAGATGTGCCTTTTCCATTTTGATGATGGATGTCTGCAAGCTTAGGAAGAGCTAAAACAAAAACTTATCTTGGCACCAATAATATCAGCACCTGATTGGACTAGACCCTTTGAAATCATGTGTGACATCTCTGATTATGCCATAGGCATTGTTCTAGGACAGCGCATTGATAACAGGAAACACGTGCTTTATTATGCAAGTAGAATGCTTAATGAGGCCCAACTCAATTACATAACAACTGAAAAGGAATTTTTAGCAATTGTGTTTGCGTTGGAGAAATTCCACCAATCCTACTTGGGTCTAAAACAACGATTTTCACCGACCATTCCTCCCTCAGGTATTTGATACAAAAGAAGGATACTAAGGCTAGGCTTATTCATTGGATACTTCTTTTGTAAGAATTTGATCTAGAAAAAAAGGATATAAGGAGCGTCAAAATGTGGTGGCTGATCACCTTTCAAGGATTTCTAATGCACCAATGGAAATGGCACCAATCAACGAAAATTTTCCTGACGCACATTTTAGTGATGTGTAAAGAGCCCTGGTATGCTGACATTATGAATTACCTTGCAACCGGGCAAACACCTTCGAGTTGGTCAAATCAGGACAAGCACCGCTTTTTAACACAGATACGTTCTTCTTTTGGATGAACCATATCTATTCAAATATTGTTCAGACCAGATCATTAGAAGGTGTCTTCCTAAGGATGAACATCACAGCGTATTGATATTTTGTCATGAGTTTGCATGTGGTGGACACTTTGGTCACGAAAGACGACCGAGAAAGTTCTTCAAAGTGGTTTCTACTGGCCCACTCTCTTCAAGGACTTTTATAATTTTTGCAAACTCTGTGCAAAATGTTAAATGACGGGTCGAGTTACACGCAAGGATATGATGCCCCTTACACCAATCCTAGAAGTAGAAATTTTCTACTTATGGGGCATTAATTTCATGGGACCCTTTCCAATATCTGATTAGTCTACAATTCTGCATTATTATATCGCATTCTCTCACAGATTTATGAATAAATTGTCGGTCTAAATCGTGTTTTGGTCTTTATTGCAGGTAGATCCAAAGTTCAAGGGCAAAGATGTAATAAGAGCTTAATTAGACCCAATTAAGGGTAATTAAATCCGCATTACTTGGAGGCCAAGCAAGGGATTATCTAGAAGATTCATTGAACCTAGCCTCTTGCGCACATCAGACGGATCTGCGTACAGATTTACCCGAAAAGGAATATACCAAGAAATGTCTCGAAGCCAGACGGAGCACCGGACGAAATCCAGGGACCCACCTCCCTGATATTGCCGCGGAAACGCAGCAATAGCCGCGTTTCCGCGGCAAAGCTGTGGAGCCACGCGTCAATTTTTGACGCGTGGCCCCGTCTCGTCTTCTGGAAGCATCTTTTGCCTATAAAAGCCCCTGCAGAGAGCCAGAGCGCAAGCAGTTTTTCATTTTTAGGAGTAGGAGAGATTTAGTGTAGTGTAGGTGCTTTTCATTTCTCTTCTCTTGTATTTTCATTTCTTTTTAGATCATTGTAGTAGGGCTGAGTGATTTCTAGAGAGAGATAGTGAGGGATTGATGTAATAGAGAGTGACACTCTATGTAAAGGTGCCTCCTTTCTCTTCCAATGTAATCTCCTTCATCTTCTACATGATTTCTTGCTAGTTTTTTTCTCATGGCAATCTAACTACTAACCACTAACCATCTAACCACTTACTTGATAATCCACATGAATCGGGTTGCCTCTACAAGGCCTTGTTCTTGTAAGAGCCATTGATGGCCAAAGATGATGGGTTCTAACATCTAACTTGCTAACTTGCTAACTTGCTAACCAAGCTAACTCTCTTTATTTCATGCTCTTTTATTTCATGCTAGTAGTGTAATGAGTGATGCTTGTATTAGCTTGTTCTTGATGCAATGTTTTGAATGTGATGAACCATCCATGAGCCATGCTTTGTACCGTCTCTTGGAGCCAAGGATTGTGATGGCCAAGGATCAAAATGTGAGGCAACTATCTCGAAGAGGTTAGCATGGTTAGTGGAGCATTTAGTAGTTAGTAGCCATGAGTTTTCTTTTAGTTTGTTTTAGAAATCGTTTTCCAAACAACTCTTCTATTTGATTTTTCTTCGCCGTTTTCATCGCTCTCCTCACCTACCACATTCTGGATTTCCTTTTCTTTTCTTTTTCATTCTTTTCATTCTTTTAACAAAGAAGAATTGTTAACAAACAAGGGAATAGAAACTGTTAATGCTTCTATCGCCTCCCTTCCCTGTGGATTCGACCTGTTAAGCCAATGCTATAACGGAAGTATCGAGGGTACATTAGCACATTCGAGCTTTTCATCGATTTTACATAAAACACATTTTTGAGTGCTAGTTCCACCCCGATCAAATTTTTGGCGCCGTTGCCGGGGAAGGGAATGGTTTTGTTTTCACGTTTTTGTTAACATTGTCTTCTCTGTTTGGTGTGTGCAGGGCAATTTTTACAGGTGCTTAATATTGGAGAACATAAGCTAGCTTTGTATCTCCCTGCTCTTGAAAGTAGGGCCCCAGATTTTGAACAAAAGCCGCGGATCCGCGACATTTGCCGCAAAACCGCGGCACTTTTGTGAACATTGTAAATCTTGTTGTGCTGTGATGTGTTGATTGTAATAGCTAGTATATTTGTGCTGCTATTTTTCTGCTATGATTGCCTACACACCATAATAAATAAATGAACTAAAATACGGTATTGGACGCTTTTAAAACGGTTTAGACATTTGCATTTAGGCACGTGTCAATTTAATTCCAATATACTGTATTTTGTTCTGTTGTTGTGATCTGGATGGAGATGTACATATGGCATTGCATGTAGCATAGGACAAACACGTGGGTGATTTATCGCTTTGTGTTATATTCTTGTCTATATTGCACACTTGCACGAATTGAACTTAAGGGCAAACTCCAAACAAGATAAGGTGGGATTTCATAACCCTTCCTTAACCCAAAAATCATCTCCCCACTCACACAACCCAAGCCCTAATAAAATTTGAATAGACGTTGGCCCCTAGGACACCTACATCTAGGTCTAGGTCAACCCTCCTATTGGCTTGGTTTTGATTTTTCTTTTCTTTTTTGTTTGTTGCTTGTTTTCCTTTTGTTTGTAAATTTTTTTGTGAAATGGCATTCAACAAAAATAATTCTTTCAATCCGAACATGAATCCATATTTCACACCGACTCCATTCTATTCGGATAATTCCAACCCGGCGTTTTACAATACGCACCAACCAAATACACGGGTGGCCTTATCGAATCAATACAACCATACCCACATCTTTGACTATAATTTCCAAAATAATTTCAACTCGTCACAGAGTCAATGGGGATTCACGTACCCCGAGTCAAATTTTTACCTCCTTGTCCACCATATTCACCTTGTCCACAATATTCATTTCCGATTTCACTTCCTATAATCCTTTTTCTGGACCTCCCATTGAAGAAAAATCTGAGTTCCAAAAGAGGATAGAAGCCAATATACAAGAGAATGAGCAACAATTTCAAGAAATATTGGCTTCTCTAAAAAAATTCAAGAGTCTTGCTCAGTTCCACCTCCTCATAATGAACAACCATTTGCCTTGGAAACGAGTAAAGAACTCTTGTGTGAGTCCAAGTTTCAATCTCAGCACATTTTTGACTCACATTCTTCACAAAATTTTCAAAACCAAGATTCTTATACTCCCATTCTAGAGCAACCACTTGGAGATACATCAAGTCTAGATAGGAGTATGGATATTGCAGGAGTCTCTATTACAATATCAAAAATCACATGCCGAGTCTGTCAATAGGGTGGAAGAACAATTGAGTCAATTGGTTAACATACTTAGGAATGAGGAAACTCTATCCTATCAACCTTTGACTAATTCAGCTATGCCAAACTCTATTGATATGACCCAAGACTCTTGTCATTTTGAAAATCAAGATTCAATTTCAGCACACCCACCTGAACTTGTCCAAACTTCAAATCCCATTGACATTTTGGCAAGTTATCCTTTTCCTGAAATTGAACTTGAGCATGAATATGATCATGAACCTCAAAACAGTGATTCAATTCTACTTCCTGATTCAATTATGACTCCGGTATCTTCACCTGATTTCACTCCTTTTCCCGAGTCTGTATTGGATCCAGTGCCTATTCATTGTGAAATTGAATCACCAATCTCTTATGATGATCAGATTGAACTTGACCAATTTCATACTTTTGAAAGACCCATTGATAAATTGGCTAGTTTTACTTTTGTGGAATTGAACTGAATGAGGAATGTGACTTTGATCCTCCAATTTGTGATCTTGTTCAAATTCCCGAATCACTATTGACTCATGTTTTGTTACCCAATTTGAGCAACATTTTAGAGTCAGTTTTGATTCCCATACCTGTCATTCCTGAACTTGAATCACCACTCTTAGAAAGTCACATTCCATCATGGGGAAATGAATGTGGACCTGAGCTTCATCTTCTTGATTTGGACCCACTTCCTGAACCAATCTCGACTCTCGAACCTCTACTTGACTTAAGTCTTTTTCCTGAGTCGATATTAGTTCCTGTGCTTCCTGAATCCAAATCAATCATTCCATTCTGGGACAAGGGCTTTGAAAATTTTGACTCTGAAATTATTTTGCAAATTTGGAAATTAGATGGGGTAACATTTTTAAAAAAATCATAAATGCATACATCTTTCTAGTGGGTTGTATCATGGAGGTTTCTAGTGGGTTCCTCCAGACTCCACGCAAGAATGATTGGGCCGCCTTTCGTGGACCAATCAGACCGCCACCGGAACCACCACCTTGAGGTGATTTTTCCTTCCCTCTCTATTTGTTTCATGCATACATACATCACGATGCATTGAGGACAATGCATGATATAAGTGTGGGGGAGGGTTTTACTAACATAGAGTTTTTTAGATTTTCTTTCTTTTACACTTCATTTAGGATACTTTTTGAAATCTTCCCTTTTATATAGGAATTTTCTATTTCTTTAAAAACTTTTTGAAATAAGAGACAAAGTTTTGATCTATTTTAAGAAAATTAAGATGATCTTAGAAATTAAGAAAGCCTTAATTATGACATCTTAAACCTAGTCAAAATAATGGATCTTGTTTAAAATTATAGGCTAAGTAAGATAAATTGGGGAGATATTTATCTTGAATTTTTTGCCTTAGATAGTATGCACATGACACTTACACATTTTTGGGATGGAAACAAAGACCTAAAATGCCATAAAAAAAAATAAATAAATAAAAAGAAAAAATATATAAATAAAACATCACTTATTAAGCTGGATAATTGTGCCTCAAGAAGCATGATTATTCACGCCTAACGCTGGTCAAAAGAAGCAAAATAATCCCCTTTAGTTTTGTGGCCTTGTTTACTCGAGTCCTTAAACCGAGGGATGTTTTCTCATCTGGTGCCCTAGGACCGTCTGGTTTGGGAGTCATCGGTTATAGGCTCGCTACATGGGTGAACTAGAAAGCCTAAACTAAGGGAAGAAAAAAAAAAGAAGAAAAAGAAAAAGAAAATAAATATATATATAAATGGCTTGATGGTTAGAGTTGAAATCCCAGAAATCTTCACTATCACAATGCGCATATTATCTAGGCTTTATGAAAGATTAAAATTCAATCCAATTTTGAATTCTTACCTTAATTGAAGACAAGATCTTGCATAGAGACTAAGTTTAAGGAAGATTGATTTGTGGTGGACTTATGACCTTAGATCACTTATATTTTTGCAAAAATATTTCATAAACTTGTCTCTCTTTCAAAATGCGTTTTCAAAATACTAACATTTGTCTTCTTTCTTTATGGATTTTGTGGGTGCAATCCGCTGAAAATCCTCAGGAGACAAACACTCCTCCTCTAGGGTAACCTAGAGGTTTAACGGCTTGTTGCACGTGCTCAGTGCAATCGCGTCACCTGCGAAAGTGGTGTAATAACCCTTGTAGTATAGTTTTCTTTTCTTGTTTTGCTCGGGACGAGCAAAAGAATAAGTGTGGGGGTGTGATTAGTCTACAATTCTGCATTATTATGTCGCATTCTCTCACAGATTTATGAATAAATTGTCGGTCTAAACGTGTTTTGGTCTTATTGCAGGTAGATCCAAAGTTCAAGGGCAAAGGTGTAATAAGAGCTTAATTAGACCCAATTAAGGGTAATTAAATCCGCATTACTTGGAGGCCAAGTAAGGGATTATCTAGAAGATTCATTGAACCTAGCCTCTTGCGCACATCAGACGGATCTGCGGACAGATTTACCCGAAATGAATATACCAAGAAATGTCTCGAAGCCAGACGGAGCCCCGGACGAAATCTAGGGACCCACCTCCCTGATTTTGCCGCGAAAACGCGGCAATAGCCGCGTTTCTGTGGCAAAGCTGTGGAGCCACGCGTCGATGACGCGTGGCCCCGTCTCGTCTTCTGGAAGCATCTTTTACCTATAAAAGCCCTGCAGAGAGCCAGAGCGCAAGCCGTTTTTCGTTTTTAGGAGTAGGAGAGATTTAGTGTAGTGTAGGTGCTTTTCATTTCTCTTCTCTTGTATTTTCATTTCTTTTTAGATCATTGTAGTAGGGCTGAGTGATTTCTAGAGAGAGAGATAGTGAGGATTGATTGATAATAGAGAGTGACACTCTATGTAAAGGTGCCTCCTTTCTCTTCCAATGTAATCTCCTTCATCTTCTACATGATTTCTTGTTAGTTTTTCTTCTCATGGCAATCTAACTACTAACCACTAACCATCTAACCACTTACTTGATAATCCACATGAATCGGGTTGCCTCTACAAGGCCTTGTTCTTGCAAGAGCCATTGATGGCCAAAGATGATGGGTTCTAACATCTAATTGTGCTAACTTTCTAACCAAGCTAACTCTCTTTTATTTC
This sequence comes from Agave tequilana, assembly GCA_038442645.1. Lineage (NCBI taxonomy): Eukaryota > Viridiplantae > Streptophyta > Magnoliopsida > Asparagales > Asparagaceae > Agave > Agave tequilana. The sequence continues at coordinate 4,402 of JAVJIF010024687.1, read as the reverse complement.
ATGCTCTTTTATTTCATGCTAGTAGTGTAATGAGTGATGCTTTATTAGCTTGTTCTTGATGCAATGTTTTGAATGTGATGAACCATCCATGAGCCATGCTTTGTACCGTCTCTTGGAGCCAAGGATTGTGATGGGCAAGAATCAAATGTGAGGCAACTATCTCGAAGAGGTTAGCATGGTTAGTGGAGCATTTAGTAGTTAGTAGCCATGAGTTTTCTTTTAGTTTGTTTTAGAAATCGTTTCCAAAACACTCTTCTATTTGATTTTTCTTCGCCGTTTTCATTGCTCTCCTCACCTACCACATTCTGGATTTCCTTTTCTTTTCTTTTTCATTCTTTTTCATTCTTTTAACAAAGAAGAATTGTTAACAAACAACGGGAATAGAAACAGTTAATGCTTCTATCGCCTCCCTTCCCTGTGGATTCGACCCGTTTAAGCCAATGCTATAACGGAAGTATCGAGGGTACATTAGCACATTCGAGCTTTTCATCGATTTTACATAAAACACATTTTTGAGTGCTAGTTCCACCCCGATCAATATCCTACGACAACTAATTCATTTTGGTAGCCCTAAATTATGTTTCTAAGTGGCTGAAGTTGCTCCAACTAGGATGAATGACAACCGAGTTGTCATCAAGTTTTTAAGAGAAAATATCATGTCACACTTCGGACCCCCCATGCGTTAATAAGCGATAATGGGAGTCATTTCTGCGATTGGGCTTTTGAAACCCTAATGCGAAAGTACTCTGTTTCTCATAAATTATCCATGGCCTACCATCCTCAGACAAATGGATAAGTAGAGGTAACAAATAGACAAATTAAACTCATCTTGGAGAAGACCGTAAGATAAAATAGGAAGGACTGGTCCATCAAACTTGTCGATGCTCTATGGGCTTATCGGACCGCTTACAAAACTGTCCTAGGAATGTCTCCATATCGAGTGATATTTGGATAACCATGCCATTTGTCCGTGGAGCTCGAGCACTGTGCTTTGTGGGCTATTAAACAACTGAATTTTGACTTGAAGAAAGCTGGTGACTTAAGAAAATTGCAGATTTCTGAGTTTGAAGAAATACGAAATGAAGCTTAGATAATGCTCGGATTTCTAAATACAGAACTAAACTCTTCTATGACTGATCTATAAATCGGAATAATTTTGTCCCTGGATTAAAAGGTTATGTTATACAATTCCAGGCTTCCAACTTTTTATGGTAAACTGAAGACTCGATGATCAGGACCCTTTCTTGTGCATATAGTATTTCCTCATAGTGCTATAGAAATCTCATATCCCAAGAATGGTAGCACTTTAAAGTCAATGCTCAAAGATTAAAACCATTCTATACCACTGAACCTGAATCACACAGGACTTTTGAACTGAGTCTTTGCGACCTTGTCTACACGTGATCAGGCCTCCTTCAAATTTTCTTGTCATTCATTGTAAATCTTTTGAGACTCTTCTTGTAAATATCACCAATTTTTTATCTTTTACCTTAATAAATAATATAGCGTGATAAATAAATAAAATTAAAAATTAAAAAAATTAAAAAAAAGAGAAAGCAAGAAACATAAAAGATAGGAATAAATTGATAAATAACACTTAGATTATCTCTCTATAAAAATACCCATACTTGACCAATAAAATTCAGAAATAAACCCTAGGTAAACTATTTACGTTTTGACCTAGGGTCAAAATAGAGAAAGAACCCTTCTTAAGCCTCTATATAACATCATTACACCACTCCCGTGCCTATACCCTAGTTTGAGATCAGATCTGGAGAGGATAGACGAGCGCGCGACCACAAAAAAATCCCATCTCTGCTTCTCTAACTCTGTCGCGGTTTCTCTACCAAGCCGCACATCCGTGGCAATTCTTGGGTTTCCTGCGTGTCATGAGATTTCTGCATGGTCGTTTTCCTTTGTAGATCTCAGATCAACAGCAAACTCTGTGCGTTTCTGTGTGGAGTGCTCTGTGTAATTCAGTTTTCGATTCCCCCCATGAATTCCCAGGGAGGTTGTCGAATTCCTATCTTCTCTCCGAATTTCAATACACGATACCTGCTATTTTTGTAGAAAAGAATTTTTCTAGGATCCTTAGTTGATACAATGGGTATGGCCATGTGTTTCTTGATAGGATTATGGAGTGGAATTGGTTCACATTGGGTTTATGATAATTCAGAATATGAAGCTTATTATTGTCCTGAACTTGTTAAGATCTTCTACTCTAGTATTGATCAAACCACATAGATCTCGACGCTTATCAGTTTACTGTGCATCTGGCAACTGGGGACATTATTGTCACTACTGATATGATAGAGATTACACAACAAGTCCCTAGCAACCCACATCATAGCGAGCCCCTTTCCTTTTATAGGGTACATGACCCATTGAGTGCTCGTTGCACTGAGCAGGACCATGGCCTCAAAGCCAGTACAACATTCAAGAATATACATTGTGTTGGATGCTGAATCCAACACAATATCCTCGGTCTAGACCATACTACCTCTTTCATAATCCAGTGTTGCAGATTATTCATGATCTGATGACAAAGCAGCACACAGTCTGTATTAACACGATCATATTCAAAGTCTCATCACCAACTCTACACGCACTAAAGGTACGCTAAATATTCGCATCCCGTATTAGTGACTCATTTCTGTAAGTATTTCCTTCCTGACGAAGTCTTCAATTCATATGATCACATATTTGTTGTACCAGAACAGATAACTAGCACATACAACAGCTGTTACATGCTGTATGGACTCCTAGTGTCCAACCTGAGGACGCCCTAGCAGAATCCTCTTCTAAGGAACTATTAGAGGAGGATGATGAGCAGCTTTTTGGCAGCAGTCCCCGTCCACTGATTCTAGAGCATTCATATCTTCCTTATGGAAAGGCATGAGAAAACTTTTCAAGGGCCACGATTAGGTTAAGGAGGCAAATGGAGGAGCATACCACTCGTTGGATCATATTGAAGAAGGCTTGAGGAGATCACAGTCGGCTGGTCCAAGCACCACGGCTGGTTCGAGCCGTAGGAGGGGGTGATATCCTTTCACTACTTATTCATGCATGTGTTTTATTGCATACATTGGGGACAATACATGAGATAGGCATGGGGGGTGAGTACTAACTTAGATTTTTTATTTTTTTTTTAGGATTTTAAGTTTCATTTAGAACTAATTTTTTATTTTTTTAGGATTTAAGGTTTTTTTTAAGAACTAACTTAGATTTTGATTCATTTAGGATTTTAAGTTTCTTTTAACTTAGATTTTGATTTTCTTTATATATATATATAATATATATATATATATATATATATATATATATAATATATATATATATATATTATATATATACTATAATATATAAGAAAAATCTTTTTGATCGATTTTTAAAAAAATTAACTTGATCTAGGAATTAGGAAAACTCTAAACTAGGATTTCTTGATATAAGTTAAAATAAGAAGAATTGTTGGATTTTTGGTTAAGAAAGAAAGAATAGAAAGATAATTAGATTTTGAATTTTTTCTAAATATTATACATTTACATGTTGAGAGATTAAACAAAGACATGGTACCTTTATTTTATATAAAATAAAAAAAAGAAAAAAAGGAAAAGAAAAAATGTTTAGAAATAAATAAACACTTAATCACCAATTAAGTGGTTAGTTGTGCCTTAGAAGCATGACCAGTCACGCCTAAAGGTGATTGAGTCCTTAGCAATCGTGACCTTGATTAATCGAGTCCTTAAACCTTAAGAGATCCAATCTGGTGTCCTAATATCATCTGGTCTGGGAGTCATCGGTAAACGACTCGCTATATAGGGTAAATTAGAAAACCTAATGAAGTTAAGGAAAATAAATAAGTGTAAATACATAAAATATATATATAAATAAAAAATATATAATAATAAAATATAAATAAAGGTATCATAGTCTAAGAACAATTCCTCATATATATAAATATATATATTTTAGACTTGATACAAAATCTGATGCTCTCTCTATTTTTAAACTTAACCTAATTGAAGAAAAAATCAATTGGAGATTTGTAATGAGAAGGAATAGTTTTGGGTAACCTAAAACGGAAGATCACTTAATTTTTTGCAAAATGGATCAAAACTTTCTTTCTTTTTTTCTTTGTTTGAGAAAAATCACTAACATGTTTCATTTTTCTTTGGATTTTGTGAGGCAATCTGCTAAAAACCACCCTAAGAAGACAACACTCCTTCTCTAGGATAACTTAAAGGTTTAACAGCTTGTTGCACACGCTCAGTGCAATCTTGTCACCTACGAAAGTGGTGTAATAATTTAGTTAGGATTTTATTCTTTTCTACGCTTATTTTGCTCGAGGACGGGCAAAAGTTAGGTATGGGGGTATGATTAGTGTTCAATTTTGTATCATTGT
>JAVJIF010024686.1:0-47274 GCA_038442645.1 Agave tequilana | reverse complement strand
CTGTGTATTTTAAATATCATAAATATAACTTGAGAATGGGGAAGACTTGACGGTTGATTAGATCTTATCGGTGAATGTACTGGATCCATATTGTTAGTCCCACTGCAAGGGATGGTAGTACTGCCTACCGATTGTATATAGCTCCATGAGTTTCCGTTTCTTATTTCGTGCTCCCTTCTTAGCGGAGGGGCCTGGTCTCAGTAACCAGGGTCCGTTTAAGACCGTGATCCTGGGTATGCACGGGATACACCTACCCGATAAGAGCTCCTTGACCATTGGGTTTCCAAGTAACATAATAAAATGGTATACACAATAGTGACGTCGGGAACGCTTGTTATTTGGTCACTCTCTCGTTTGGATCATGGTACCCATATGCGATGTTCGGATGGGTTCGTCCGGGTTGCAGGCTCCGGTATGAACTGCCAGTGGTATGGGACACTGGAGGAGATTGATTATAATACCAGGTGATACTGATTGTTATTATTGTATAAATCACATGACATGCTCGACTAATGTATATTATTGTCCCTTCATATTTGTTACTATTCCTGATATGTTTTCACTATCATGTCACCTGTATACCTTGTTACACTTCCTGATATTCGTTACACTCCATGTGGTAACATACGATCCATGTACATGTATACCCTGCGTTGCATATATTCTGCTTTACGTATACGTTACAGACTTCATTACTGTATATGCACAACACAGTAGTATGGTTATATTACATACTGTAATATGCATGTTCATTTCCATCACGTCATCCCTATACAACAGTATATATTATATAAAACAGTAGGGCTGGATACTACTGTAGACATGACCCAATGATAACATGTTAGGTAGTGATGGTATTAAAATATGACATTTTTATATTTCTACTGCTTATTAAATGCCTACTATATGGTATCACTGATACAGATGTATTATAGATTATTATCGTGCCTGTACTACTATTGTAACCCCCTGATCCCGGTGTACGTAGTACCGTATCGGTACGCGATACGACGTACAAAAATTAATTGACCTCTATAGTAGTCTGATTGAGCTGATTTTAGTTTCTAAAATTATTTTCTACTATTGGAGATTTGTCAGGATTTTTCTGAAATTTTCTGGATTATTTTGGAAAATCTCCGTAATCGGTGTCGACCGATACCGATAACCGGCCTTCCGATTTTTAATTCACAAACGGAGTAGAATTTTGAGAATTTGCTTTCACCGTATGTCTTAGAATCTTATGAGCTACGTTTGGGTATTTTTGGGGATTTTTCTGATTTTATCGAAAATTCGGCTAAACCGGTGTCGCCCGTATCGGCGAGACACTCCGGGATTTTTAATTTGCAAATTGGATTGAATTTCTTTAAACCGTCTTCATATTCCGTCTCAGGATAATATTCTCTATTTTCTGTAATTTTTGGGCACCGTTCGGAACTGGTTGAATTTTGGGCCTAATTAAATAATATTATTTTATTAATTAAAATACTTTTCTTTTCCTTTCTTTTCCTCCTTCTTCTCCAAGCTTCCTCTTCCACCGCCTCTTTCAATCACACCCAACCGCCTCTCTCTCCCTCCTATAAAAACTCCCTCTCTCTTTCTCTCTCTTCCTCTCTCAAAAGCTTTCTCTCTCACTACCCTCTCTCTCTAACTCTCTCTCTCTCTCACTATCTATCCCCCTCTCCCTCTCTGTGCAGTCCCAACGGAGGCCACAGCCAGGCAGGCCACCGCCGGCCGCTGCCTCCGGCCGCGACCCCCAAGCCGCGCCACCGCCACCGCCGCCGCCCCTTTCTTTTCCTTTTCCTTTTCTTTTCTTTCTTTCTTTCTTTCTTCTTCTTCTTCTTCTTCTTCTTCACTGTTGCTGCTTCTTCTCCTTCATTTCTTTCTCTTTTTCCTCTCCTTCTCCCTCTCTCTCTCCCTCAGGCTGCTCTGCCGCCGCCGGCTAAGTCGCCGCCGGCGGGATGCCGTTCGCCGCCGCCGGCCTGCTCGGGGTGGGGCGCGGCAGCAGCAGCCTGCTGCTGCCGCCGCTGCCTATTGGGTGGGTTCGGGTCTAACCCGAACCCAACCCCCTTATTGGGTTGGGTTGTAACCCAACCCAATAACCCTTGTTACCCATTAAGCCAAGTGATGGTTGGGTTTGGGTTTGGTCCAAACCCGACCCGTTTACCACCTGCATCCGAAACCCAATAAAGGTATTTTTACAAATAACCCCCTGTTGCTTTTTAGTATTTGCGTTTAAATATTTTTATTTACATAATTAATCCTATTTGTTATGATTTAGTATTCGGGCGATATATGGAGCATCCGGACTCCGATTCGGGCGATTCTGGATCCGTTGCGATCGTGGGGAAGAGAGCTACCATCCTATGGATAGTTTTTGAGTGTTTTTATTTTATAAATTATCTTTTTAGTCTATTAAGTGAACTTGGTTGCTTTATTAATTACCGGTAAATCCTAATTGGTACACCATATTAAAACATTGTAATAAACACTGTACTTAAATATGCCTAATACCTAATAGACGTAGAATATGACACTGGATACCTATTAGGTCATGTTCATGGACCACTGACATTAGGCCCCCTATGTCACCATATGTTTGGACACTCTTATGACATGTACTGTATCACAGTCACCTTACATGCATACTGATCCACAGATACACTATGACATTACACTGGTACTAGACATGCATGCTAGACACTGTTACTATAAGACACCGTCGACCACTGTTCCTACATATATTAATGCTACGCATGCTTATGGCTACACGGATACTGTAGTTCACTGTACATGATAGTAGACACTGACCACTGTTATTACCTGTGTATGTTACACAGATACTATGACACGGCACAATTGTTTTTCGTAGGCATAGCCCACCGATACCGTTATGTAATGTATTGTTATCCTCGTTACATGGATTCTCGGCATATCACTGCATGGGCTACTGCATTTCATATTAGTATGATCATCATACACATTTCTGTCATGCGTACATAGTACAGTTACACATGTCTGTGTTGTTTCTATCTTCTTGTCGTATGGATCACCGTGCTTATTACATGTACTATTGTTCCATGTACCCGTATTCATCTTATATGATTGTGTCCTGTTACTGATATGGATATTCCCGTTACTGGACATGAGAGCTGTTGGTAGGCGATATGTGGAATCCCACATCTATTGTTCCCGGTTCCTGTTATATTGTTCCCGTTATATTGTTCCCGTTTCCCGTTATATTGTTCTATGCTATCAACCGAGCTCATGTCCTGTTATCTTGTTACCCGTATCATGTACTATATTTGTTCTTGTTACCTTGTATACTTAACACATAAAGATCACTTGGGTATGGGGGAGACTTGACGGTTGATTAGATCATATCGGGTGGATGTCTGGATCCATTGTTCGTCCCACTGCAGGGACGGGGTAGTGCTGGCTACCATCTGTTACTCATGAGCATCCCGTTCTTGTTTTAGCTCATTGAGATTCCCGTTACATGTTACAGCTCTAGCGGGCTGGCCCTGGTCTCAGCAGCCAGGGATCTGATAAGGCCGTTGTCCCGCGTATGTACGGGATACACCCACCCGATAAGAACTCCTCGACCATGGGTTTCCAATTAACAGAATAAAACAGTATACACAATAGCGACGTCGGGAACACTTGTTATTTGGTCACTCTCTCGTTTGGATAATGGTACCCGTAGGCCATGTCCGGATGGGTTTTGACTGGAGTGCGGGCTCCAGTATGAACTGCCAGTGATATGGGACACTAGAAGAGAGTGATTGTAATATCAGGTGGTACTGATTGCTACTATTATATAAAAGACATGACTTACCTGATACATGTAAGCTATCAAGTTACTGTCCCTGATTTTATCAACTATCCTGTTACATGTATATTTTGTTAACTATACCTGGTACATGTTATACTTTCTGTGGTGGCATCCTACTCATGTTCATGTTGCATTGCATATATTATGTTTCCTGTATTCATTCCTGTCTATGCACAACATCGTATTATGGGTATCTTGCATACGCACATCTGCATGTTCCCTGCTATCACGTCACCACTAGCATGCTTATTACGTCACCACTAGACTACATTATTTATGATATAAACTGGACACGACTATAAACATGACCTGATGATAACCGGCTAGGTAGTGATGGTATTAAAAGATAACATGTTTATATATTTCTACCGCTTCGTATATGCGTATTATATGATATCACTATTATCACATCTTGTATTATATATTATTATCGTGCTTGTATTACTATTGTATCTATTACTGCCTCCTTCATTTTATTACTCACTATGTCACTGTCTGACGACCCTGGATTTGCATGCCCAGGTTGGAGATCCGAGTTACCGTAGCTTCAGAGAGTGCCTTGGAGTCACATGGGAGATTCCTCATCGGGACTATTCATAGGTATTTTAGTGATTTATTTCTGTTATCTTATTTGTCCCTATTATTCATTTCTGTGATGATCGCTGACCTCTTTCTGCAGGCTCTTATTTCCTGCTGGAACTCATGACTATGTGGAGGTAATGTACTGTACTGAGGCTTAACGTACGCGTGAGCGTGTTTTCACCTCGCGTATGTACGTCGCCATAACGTCTCCGTATCCTTGGGATCGGGGCGTTACATGCGTATGTACGTCGCCATAACGTCTCCGTATCCTTGGGATCGGGGCGTTACAACTATGATACATATTACTGCCTCCTTCATTTTACCACTCACTAGGTCACTTTCTGATGACCCTGGTTTTGCGTGCCCAGGTTGGAGATCTGAGATCGTATTGTCAGATAGTCCATTGGATTCATATAGGAGACTCATCATTGAGACCATTCATAGGTATCTTTGTGATTTGTTTCTGTTATCTTATTTATCCCTATTTTCATATCTGTTATGATCACTAACCTCTTTCTGCAGATATTCTTGTACGTATTTAAGGCTGGAACTCTTGTATATATAGAGGCTATTTCATGTACTGAGGCTTAGCGTACGTACGTGAGGGTATCTCCGTCTTGTGTATGTACGTCGCCATAACATCCCCGTACCTGCGGGATTGGGTTGTTACAATTAATATATTAGTTTATATGAACAGTGTAAATATATAAGTAATTTTCAATATTTTTTTACCAATTATATAATCGATATTTACAATAATTTGTACGGAGCACTCTTACAGCTCATATGTGGTGTGCCTGAAGATGTTCATGTTGGCCCAAAGGCCCATCACTCTAGTTTTGATGTTGATTAACTCATGTAGTTATAATACTAATGATCTTGTGTTTAATTAGTCTCATATATGTGATTATGATCTTAGTAGGTGTGTAGCTTCAACAAAGGATTTAAAGTTAAGTTTTGAAGCTAGCACGTGTTGATTCAAGAGCTTGTGCCTCAAGACCACATCAAGTACTTAAGAGAAGTCTAGCTCTTTGGATCAAAGTTTGGACCAAGTCAAGAAAGAGAAGAAGACTTCAAGTGAAGACCTTCAAGAGAAGACTTGTGTCTAAGTTTGTTTTGTTAAGATTTTATTTTTAGATAAAATGTAAAGGATAGAATAGTTGGTGGATTACTCAAGTATCTTATACACTCACACATAAGATTTAGATGAGCTTTTATAAAAGAGCTTTCATCATAGAATTTTCATTTTGAAAAAATACCGTTTTGATTTTTAGAGTTTCATATATATATATGTGTGTGTGTGTGTGTGTGTGTTTTAACCCAAAACTATTTTAGAGCTTAATGTCAAAAACATAGATATTTCATCATATATGTGTAGTGGATCATATCCATACGTAAGCTTTAAAAGTGTTTAAAATATCTTGTTTTTGTATTTGGAGAAGTTTTGGAAAAATCAATTTGGAAAAATAAGGTTTTTGTTTTAAGCAAAAAATTTCAAGTTACAAAAATAGTTCAAAATGTTTGTAACATGTTTTGATTTTTACTCAAACATGTTTGTTTATCAAGTATATTACTGAACTTATTTTTGTAGATTTTTTGTGGATTTATGGGATTTTATTAAAGATAAAAAGCCAAGTTTTAAATCCCCAAAAACAGTTTTTTGGCCTTCAGCCGGTCGACCGCACGGTTGACCGAGCCAGAGGTCGGTCGATCGGGCAGTTAACGGACGTGCACAAAACGTGCATGCCTTGTTTCGCTGGAGGGCCGGTCGACCAACCCGGTCGACCGCCAGAGAGTTCTGCTCTCTGGAAATGGCCCCGGTCGACCGGCAGAGAGCTCTGCTCTCTGTATTCAGACCATGGTCGACTAGCCGGTCGACCGCTGGCCAACGGTCAGAAATCTGACCGTTGGCCGGTCGACCGGGCGGTCAACCGACAGCAGTGCAGACTGTTGACTTGGCCTGCAACGGCTAGTTTTTGGAGCTTATAACTTGGGGCTTACTTTGGGCTGTTTTCAACAAGATTTGAAGAGGATTTTTGAGCTAGTTTTCCTACTTTATTAAGTGTTTATCTTCACTTATTTTAGATCCAAATACTTTTATTCAAAAGGAGAGTTTATCAAGAGTTTTCAAAAGTGATTTCTTGTGTTTTCCACCGCAACTTCAATCCTTATTTTCTCACAAACACTTGAGCTATCCATTGCTATATCATCCTATAGGGATATTTGTTGTGAGAGGATTTTAGGTGATCGAAGTGTTTAGATTACCAAGTGTTTCATCTTGTATTTGAGGAGGCGGACTTGCGGGTTCGCAGTGTTTCGAGTTCTAGTGAGAGCTCGTTGTAGAGGTGCGGCCTCGGCAAGCTTGCGTGCTTACTGTGTGTTGTTCTTGCGGGAACAAGAGAGGGACTAGAGAGTCCAAAGGAGTTCTAGTGTGAACTCGCTTGTAAGTGTTGTGGCACCGAGTGATCTGATGGGATCAGTTTTTAGTGAAAATCCTTCACAGTGTTGAAGGCGGGGACGTAGAGCAAGTGTGCTCGAACCTCGAAACAAATCTCCCGTGTTTGCGATTGCTCTCTATCTCTCACTTGTCTTTATATCTTGCCTATGCTTATTGCTCATATCTTTATAGGAATCTTGAGGAGTTAGTATAGAGTCTTTCACAGGGAATTTGGGTATACTGTTGTATTATAACTTGTGTGTTTAACTTAAGAATTTTTAGCTTGCATAAATAGTTTTAATTCCACATTAATTAACCATTAGATTAGCTAGTCACTTATTCACCCCCCTCTCATTGTGATTTCAATTGGTATCAGAGCCAAGTGCTCTTGATTTGGGTCTAACAATCTTGAATTAAAGATTCTTATTTATCACTAATCACAATATTTGTTTACACACATATGGATTTCATGTCACCTCCCACTTTTGACATTCTTAACATCTAAACTTAAAAAGTTAAGATGTCTATATACCTCAAAGGCCTAGGCATTCATGTTTATCTTTCTACTATTAAAGATTCATATTGTTCAAATAGCAAGTATCTTGAAGCAATGCAAAAGCCATCCATGTATTAAAGAGTACCCTAAATGATGAATAATTATCTAGGGTTGCTAATCTTAATTCGACTTTTGTAGTTTGGAACACTATAGTCTCCCTGGCGAATAAGAACAATATTATGCGGGGAGCTACTCGGATGTTGGAAGTGAAGCTTCCAACGTATGCTATATGATCCAAGGGGATAACCCCTTGAGGTAAACTCCGAATCCGAGTTAGAAGAGTATGTTGATATGCCATATGATGAACTTGCATCTTTTTGTCAACAACTCCTTGAAAGATATGATTTGCTTAAAAAGGAAAATAAGAATTTGAAAAAGAAATATGACTCCATTTTAGAAGAAATGATTATTTTAAAAATAAAGTTGCATGCATTGTAAAAGAAAATGAATTTTTGAAAATGAGAATATTTCCTTATCTTCAAAATTAAATGATCTTTGTGAAGGAAATAATTATTTGAAAATAAAATTAGTTTGGTGGAATAAAAAGAAATTGCTTTAAATGAAAACACATCTTTGAAAAGAAAAATTGTTTTAAAAGAAAAGAAAAATGTTCCTAAAAGGAAAAAGATTATTGATCATGCTTTTCAGCCACTACTATTGATAAAAATGAAGTTAAATTTTTGAAAAATAAAATAGATTGTTTGAGCTCAACTTTGAGCAAATGTGCATTTAACCATTCTAGATTGGAAACTTATTTCAAAGGAATAAACTCCACATGTTCATGCACATCACCCACAACATGCATATGCACACTTTGCATGTCATGATCACATTCATACACATATGCATGATAGAGTGTACAAGTGTACACATTGCGGCCGTAAAGGCCATTTAGCAAGATTTTGTTATGATAGAATAAATTCTTTAAATTTTGCCAATAAGAATGTTTGGGTTCCTAATAAGACTAACCCTCGTGGACCCAAAAGAAAATGGGTACCAAAATCCCCACCTTTTATATTTGATGTAGGTGTGCGCTCTCACATGACGTGAGAGAGTTGGTGCCTTGGTAGCGGATGCATGGGCTTGATGGACACTACAAATTGATGCACCGCTATCAAGGAAGTTTGGTGGAAGACAACCATATTTTGGAGACTTAGAATATAGTTCTTTGGTTTGGTAACTATCTCTAAACTCCATTAGTTTACATGCTTTTATATTTAATGATCTTTAGCATGTTTTAGTTTTATGACTAAATAATCATGTTTTGTGCTTCATATGGTAAATACTTGTTTAGATGTAATTTTTGTCAAAACTTGTGTATATACTTGTACAAGTAGTGAGCAACAATTTGATTCATATATGTTTGCACTTCATTGCTCATTTGTACTCACTACATGCACATATATAACCTAGTTTTGATGATTCCCTCATTTATACTTGTTTTACCTATTTTTTGTTTTACTTCATGTATATGTAATTTTTGTTCAAAACTAATAAATATACATGTATACCCTTGAGTCACTTGCTTTCATGTAAATTACATTATGGACTTATTTTAGTTTAGGATATGTATGTATATTGTTAGCCTTGGATAAGTCATATATATAACTTGAAGGTTGTTTTTAAATGAAAAATAAATCTTTATGATTTTCATATTTGTTTGATAAAAATGAATTTTCATGTTTTTCACATGATTGATGTTTTTGAGCCTAATTGACTATTTTCATGAATATGCTATTCACATGATGCTTGTACACTCACATTTTATTTGTTTTCTCATGACTATATTTTCATGAGCATTTTTGAGTTTTATCGATCTTGAGTGACAATATTTGTGTATTTAATATAATTCATGAGATATATATGATTTGTTTTCATATTTGAAAGATCTTTAACTAGTTTTTCAAAAATTACTTTTAACTAGTTATGTATTCTTCATTTGGTAGTGTTTTCAATGCTAAAATATTTTTCATACTCTTGTTCTTGAAAACCCCTACCAACCCCTTCAAGGGCGGACGGATGGGCGATCATGTCTTGTATGCTTTATTGAAAATGTTTTATCATGTGCATGTATAGGGTGGATTTTTATGAGTTATACACTTACTTCTCATCACATTTTCAATTGGTATTTCAATTGATATCTCTTTGTATACTCATAATTTTGTTTCTATATATGTATGCTCTAAATTTCAAATTATATCAATTTCTATTGGTATTTTCATTTTCATACATAATGATGTGTTTGTGCTTGATTTACGATTTATTTACATGTTTAAAGCACAAGTTTGTTTATGTTAAGCTTGATTTAAATCTTGATTTTCAATTGGTATCTCAATTGATATTTTAATAAGCTTATGCATTATTTTAAATTGGTATTTTTATTGATATCAAAATTTATAATATACTTCAATTGGTATCAATATGTTTCAATTTCCAATTTAGTTTAAATTTCATTTGGTATCAATATGTTTTACCTATTTGGTATCAAAAATTTATCATATATTTCAATTGGTATATATGTTTCAAAATATTTTCTTTCATTGATATAAAAATGTATAAGTGTTTCAATTTCAATTGGTATCACATACTTCCTATCTCATATGGTATCAAAATCTTGTGATATCTCAAATTGATTTATTAATTTAAGAAAAATTCAAAATTTGTATTGTTTATTTACAGTTGGTATCTTAAAATTTTGTTTATGTACAGATGATATCTCAAAATTTGTTTAAATAATTATCAAAATTTGTGTTAAAAATGTTTTGATATGCATTGCCTATATGCAAGGGGAGCTTAACATCTCTTCTATATATAGATTCATGTTGAGTGTATCTTATATTGAGGAGGTTGACATCTCTTCTTTATGTGATACACGTGTGTAGGGGGAGCTTCACATCTCCACTTATGCATTGCATATTATACTTTATGTGAGTCAGGGCTTTGTCATCCCTTCTTCATGTAATGCATGTATGCAAGAGAGCTAACTTCACGTCTCTCTCTTCATGAATGTATATCCATATACATCCTTATTGTTGGTTTGTTTTATTTCACCCATTTGTTGATGATGGACAAAAAGGGGGAGAAAGATTTTGAGTTTATATATGCATATTTGAGTTTTTGCATATATTGAGTTTATGCATTTTACAATAAACAATAAGATATGAGGGAAATGATTTTGATAGTTTAAACAAAAAGGGGAGAAGGTTTTTGGTGTGCATGTTTCTCTCACCCTGTATATTATGATATATTTGTTTAGTGTCATGTACTTTATTGAATATATATTTGTTTATTGTTATGCATGAGTTAAGGGGGAGCTTCTATGAAGCTTAACTTTAATCCATGCATATATAACTCCATGAGTTTTGTCATCATCAAAAAGGGGAAGATTGTTGACCCAAAAGCCCATCACTTTAGTTTTGATGATGATTAACTCATGTAGTTATAATACTAATGATCTTGTGTTTAATTAGTCTCATAAATGTGATCAAGATCTTAGTAGGTGTGTAGCTTTAATAAAGGATTTAAAGTTAAGTTTTGGAGCTAGCACGTGTTGATTCAAGAGCTTGTACATCAAGACCACATCAAGTACTCAAGAGGAGTCTAGCTCTTTGGATCAAAGTTTGGACCAAGTCAAGAAGGAGAAGAATACTTCAAGTGAAGACCTTCAAGAGAAGACTTGTGTCTAAGTTTGTTTTGTTAAGATTTTATTTTTAGATAAAATGTAAAGGATAGAATAGTTGGTGGATTGCTCAAGTATCTTATACACTCACACATAAGATTTAGATGAGCTTTTATAAAAGAGCTTTTATCATAGAATTTTCATTTTGAAAAAATACCGTTTTGATTTTTGGAGTTTCATATATACATGTGTTTTAACCAAAACTATTTTTAGAGCTTAATGTCAAAAACATAGATATTTCATCATATATGTGTAGTGGATCATATCCATACACACTAAGCTTTAAAAGTGTTTAAAATATCTTGTTTTTGTATTTGGAGAAGTTTTGAAAAAATCAATTTTAAAAAATACGATTTTTGTTTTAAGCCAAAAATTTCAAGTTACAAAAATAGTTCAAAATGTTTGTAACATGTATTGATTTTTACTCAAACATATTTGGTTATCAAGTATATTACTGAACTTATTTTTATAGATTTTTTGTGAATTTATGGGATTTTATTAAAGATAAAAAGCCAAGTTTTTTAATCCCCAAAACAGTTTTCTGGCCTTCAGCCGTCGACCGCACGGTCGACAGAGCCAGTGGTCGGTCGACTGACGTGCACAAAACGTGCACGCCTTGTTTGGCTGGAGGGCCGGTCGACCGTCAGAGAGTTCTGCTCTCTGAAAATGGCCCCGGTTGATCGGGCGGTCGACCGGCAGAGAGCTCTGCTCTCTGTATCCAGGACACGTCGACCTGCCGGTCGATCGCTGGCCCAACAGTCAGAAATCTGACCGTTGGTCGGTCAATCGGGCGGTCGACCAACAGCAGTGCAGACTGCTGACTTGGCCTGCAACGGCTAGTTTTTGGAGTCTATAAATTGGGGCTTACTTTGGGCTGTTTTCAACAAGATTGAAGAGGATTTTTGAGCTAGTTTTTCCTACTCTATTAAGTGTTTATCTCCACTTATTTTAGAGCCAAATACTTCCATTCAAAAGGAGAGTTTATCAAGAGTTTTCAAAAGTGATTTCTTGTGTTTTCCATCACAACTTCAATCCTTGTTTTCTCACAAACACTTGAGCTATCCATTGCTATATCATCTTATAGGAATCTTTGTTGTGAGAGGATTTTATGTGATCAAAGTATTTAGATCACCAAGTGTTTTATCTTGTATTTGAGGAGGCGGACTTGCGGGTTCGCGGTGTTTCGAGTTTTAGGAAGAGCTCGTTGTAAAGGTGTGGCCTCGACAAGCTTGCGTGCTTGGTGTGTGTTATTCTTGCAAGAACAAGAGAGAAACTAGAGAGTCCAAAGGAGTTCTAGTGTGAACTCGCTTGTAGGTGTTGCGGCACCGAGTGATCCGGTGGGATCGATTTTTAGTGAAAATCTTTCATAGTGTTGAAGGCGGGAACGTAGAGCAAGTATGCTCGAGCCTCGAAACAAATCTCCCGTGTTTGCGATTGCTCTCTCTTTCTATCTCTCACTTGTCTTTATATCTTACTTATGCTTATTGCTCATATCTTTATAGGAATCTTGAGGAGTTAGTCCAGAGCCCTTCACGGGGAATCCGGCTACACTCTTGTGTTATACCTTGTGCGTTTTGCTTAAGAATTTTTAGCTTGCATAAATAGTTTTAATTTCGCATTAATTAATCATTAGATTAGCTAGTCCTATTCACCCCCCTCTAGGTGATTTCAATTCATCGACCCTATCAGAAATTATCAAACAGTTTAGCCTAACTAAAGGTCTTCATCAGCTGAATGTTGGCAATTTGCTCCACAATATACCATGACATCGTGCATTTGCTTCCAAAAAAATAGAGTGGCCGACATGTATAAGATGATAGTGTAGTAAAGTTTTGAGCTGTAAGTCATTGTCTGTCTCTTGTAATCTTATTTAGAGTCACTTGCTGCTCAAGTTTTTCATCCTTTGTCATATCTCATTCGATCCTCCTCCTTTTCTTCACAAGAAGATCATCAATGCTTCCTCAATGGATATTTTCGCGCTGTTCTTATTTTTGAAATTAGTGCTTCATCATCCCATATCCTTTAATGTGCAGGTCTTGTTCATAATGAAATATGTTCCATTGATAGGTAGTCTAAATGTTAGAGCAACATTCTCTACTGTTAATTCAACCCGTTTGCCCCCAATAAGAAAGGACCTTGATTCTCTATCATATTAGTTTACAATTTTAAGTAGACTAATGTTAGACTTCAAACCTTTGTCACTACTAAACTCCTCGTTATAGAAGGCCATGAAAATAGGACCGAAGGGGGTGTCCCTCATCTCGTTCACAAAATAGGCCTGAATGTACTTTTTGAATACCCTCATGATTTCGCACATACGCTTTAGGCTCGATCGTATAGGACGAGCCTTCAGTTCTTGCTGACCTAATGTTGAAGAAACATTAACCTTATAAGTACAAATAAATTATTAAAAATTAACAAGGTCACAATGCTCTAAAACGATTTTGGAAGGAAAATAATTGCCTGCGACCTAGATCGCGACATTAATTAAACAACTATAACATACTTCGATCTTTGTTGCAGTGTTTATTAAGTATGCCACACAAGTCTTATTTATCTAATTAACCCAATTAATTATCAAATAAGGACTTTGGTCAATCGTTCAGCGCACTGCGACCCGTGACTCATCATACTGTGACAAGGGTCACATTATCATATTAAGCTAACTTAATATAACAACTTGCAACCCATGGACCCAAATATCAAGAAACGGGATGGAAGACTGTGATTTCAGTCGCAGTAATTATAGAAATTTTAATAGAAAAACTTACGGTAATAATACAGTAAAATTATAAAATTTTTCAAAGCCTCATACAAAGGTCGCAGTAAACTTTTAGGCTAATAGCCAATATTGCGACCAAATTTGACTAAATGGATTGAAAGTTAACTCCGACCTTGGGTCAGAGTTTTATAAAAAATTCAAAACTGATTAAAAAATTTTAGGGCAAGAGTCACTTTTGAATCGAACTTGCATAAAAAGAAGGAAATTTGTGTAAAAAAAATGGAAATTAAAACAAAAAAATTGGCTTCAGAACCCTAAAAAAATTAAAGTTTTTAAAAATTTCCCATTTTTCTTTTACCGCGGTTGATTTGTTGGGCGCCATGTAGATCGGATCTTTTGTTTTAAAAAAACAAAATTTTGCACGAAAAATTTAGGAAATTTTAGTAATCAAGGTTACTAAATTTTTTCGGAGTGTAGAACTTAAAATTTCAGATCTGTAAAATTTTTTGGGAGTAACAATTTTGCAGACAGGAAAACTTTGTAAGGGAGGGTATTTTAGTCAAACACAGTTTTGAAGTGACTGAGGGCATTAAATGCGCGAGATGTTTTGTTTTTTATCCGCCAAAAAATTGAAATTTGTGTGGCTATTCATTAGCCACGTCCTGCCTGCTGAGAAACTTTCCCAGCTGACAGCTGAGGTACAGAAACCTCTCTATATATAAGTCATTGCGGAAGGATTCGAGGCTGAATCCTTCCCACTCAATACAACCCTATGATATTCTAATACAAGATCCACTCCGTTGAAGTTGATCTACATTATTTGAAGTATATATAAACAAAAAATTTAAGTATTTTAAATACTTTTTGCTTATGCATTAAGTAGGAAAAAAGAGAGGAGAAAACGGACAACCTAAATGTGAGTTGGTTAGTTTAACGGTCTAAAATATTTGAAATCTAATTAAAATTGATTTGTAAGGATTTTTAAGTTTTTAGATCATGATGAAATGGTCAGATCGAGAATTTTATGTTTAAAGATGTAGATGTAACATCCAGTATAGCATAATTTCGGATTATTACTCCTAACCACCAATGAGTGGAAATTTCATTTTAATTATCTAATTAGTCTTGAGACTTAATAAGTGAAAATTTCATTTGTGATAAGTGTACTCATATATTAAATTTGTGTATATACATCTACAAAAATATACACCATATACACACACACCCACACATTACATCATCCTAAGTATGAATATATGATATTATATTACATTAGTGGTATTGGGTAGAAATCAAGGCAACTCCCACCATGAGAATTTTCTTTTATTATTTTAGAATTAGTAGAGGAGGGTTGGTGAATAAATAAGAGTTAAGATCCTCTTGAATTTAGGAGAAGGCAATTGGATCGATAGATGGTGTTGTGTCAAACTTATAATATAGTATAGAATGGATCTCAAAAGAGGCTAACTGAAAGTTCTTCTTCATCCTCTCCCTAGAAGAGATCTCTCCATGGCCAAGCCCTAGAAACCCCAAATCAAATCCCCTCTCAATCTCTCTCAATCTCTCTCTCTCTCCCCCTACTACTCTCTCACTCTCTCCTTCTCTGGTGGTGCGGCAGTAGCACGCTGCCGCACCAGTGGCAGCGGCGGCCGGCCGGCCAGGCATGGTCGGCGGGGTAGCCGGGCAGCGAGAAGTGGAGGTGAGGGATTACCTTTGTTTTTTTTTTTTTTTTCAGATTTAGAATCAATTTCAAAATTCAGATCTTGTTTTATTTTCAGATTTTGATTTATCATGATAGATCTTGTTTCATTGTGGTATTTGCTCTAGGTTGTGTGAGGGAGATCCCTTCTTGTTCTATATTCTTTCATAATCTTTGCAATTTTGTGAACTAAATAATAGTTGTAAATAGATTAGTAGGTCTTTTGTTTTATTGTGAAATTTAGAAGATGGTGGTGAATTAATATGATGATTGATTAACTATATAACTAGAATTAAAAACGTTCAAGGTCATAGTTTGATTATGATTCTGAATTTGGTGAAGAAGTCAAAGAATAAGTTGTGAATTCCATAATTTAACACTCTTAAAATGGGGCACAAATCTGTTAAACACTGTAATCAGTAAAGGTTAGTTCAGTTCGTTAGTATATTAAGAACTATATGAAGTATATGTATTATTAATATACTATTGGAAAGATAATCGAGTTTACTTTCCAACAGCTCTTGCGGTGTCCCGATCGAAGGTTTGTACTAGAAATTACCGTCGAAATACGACAAGCTAGTCAAATTTTCGAGTTACAGAATTTTTTCTTTTGATTGCGAGTGATTTTTTTTTAACTAGTTAAAGGAATTACTAGTGTCATTTAATATACTGTTAGATAGATAATTAAGTCTCTAAGTATATAAACTTTACCTTGTGTTGGTTGAACATCAAGAATCCTATTGAGAAACAAAAGAAGTATGAACTATAAAGAAAATTAGTTTTCTCCCTATGAATTATTGTTTAGGATGGTTTATGTGAAATTTATTGAAATTAATACAGAGGCATGTTAAGTTAAGCCTAGAACTGAACGCGTCCCTTCCAGTAACGCATGTTATGATCATGGGTATATTGTAATTATTGTTAGCGTATTGGTCTCTTATAATAATGTCTCATAAATGACATTTTTCTTATATACGCTGGATATGTTGATAAATTATTCTCAAAGCTAAAATGAGCATTTACATACACAAAATATGTGATACATACACGAAAATAAAATTGATGTGCATACATGTCTCATTAGGGAAATTAAATAGACCTAATTTAGCATTGGAAAAGAACATTACACTTGCTATCTAGAAACAAACAGAGCAATTGAGAATTTTGGGAGTTTATGACCATAATTCAGCCTTCAACGAAAATAAAATAAAATAAAATAAAGGGGTTTATCTGTAATTTTGACGCATTAAGTAAGTATCAAATTTGCAAATATTAAGTTTGCCAGATTTGAACTGCAAAGTTTCAAGAAATTTTTAAGAATATAAACTGGAAGCCTCTCTTCTTTAAACGGGCGACGAATATTCCTTTTTCTTCGCCCCCACGCCTCCCTCTCGAATGGGAGAGAAGTAATCGCTTGAATCAGAGAAAAAGAGAGGGAGAGGCTAAACAAAACCCGAGCTTCATCTTGTTGGATTGTTTATCTAGTTTCATTTCTTCGGCAAATTAATCTTTTGACCTCCTCAATTCATTCCAAGGTTTGATTCGAAACGCGCTCATTGCTCAGTTTCTCCAATTTTTTTATGATCTATGTGGAACTTTGGTTAAAATATCAGATCTTGCAGTCCTTAAGCCAATGCATGTCTTGTTGCTACTTATTTGTTGTTTTTACGATGCACATGGATATATATATAGGGCGTTGTTTGATGTGATTTGAATTGGACTTGATGATGAGATGGTGTGTTTTTTGATTAATTAGCGGAGTCATCTTGTAATATTTGATGTTCTCATGCAATTGAACATTAAATGTTTCAGTTTGGTTCGTTTTCTATACTGAACGTTATTTTATTGTTTGGATCCTCTGTGCGAATTGAAGATTACTGCATGCAGTAATGGTGCTTATGATTACTGCATAGGATAAATTTATGTCTTTGATCTGGGATATTATGTAAACCAAGAGATAAGGAGAAAATAAAATAGGTCATTGATGGTTTGTTGCAAACAGCTCTGATTTATGTCACTAATTTGGGATATTTGGTGAAGTTACTCATTGGTTGGAAGATTAAAAAAAATAGCATTAGAGATATAACATCAACATGTATTTCAGGAAAAAAGTTCTTTTAATATTTTTAAAATTTGTATAGAAGGACAAGAGACAATCATTTTAGAAAGTGGTAAATTTTGATGGAAGTATGCTATGGTGATGATGAGATGTAAGCAATGAAGCTCAAAGATAAATATTGAGCGTGTCTCATTCATGAGATTAAGCAACGTAATTGCACCTGGTGCCACTGCCATGGGCGTCAAATACTTCTTTGACATATCTTAATGTTTGCAACATATCCTAGATGTATCAGATACATATCATAGATCTGTCCGAGAGTAAGAAGTTAAAAATCTAATTCTTGAGTGATGGGTTTACAGTTTTATTATTAGTATATGTGTTGCATTTATATAACTTGTCCTATTTGTTAATAAGGAATTCTCAATATAGAATATGATTATTCTCATAATTATTGATTTTATATAGATAGAAAATATTTCATAAACACCTGAGATATTGTGAAATTTTAACCAGTCTAGCCTTACAAATTCATGCTACATATAATGAACATTAACACACACTCAATTTATTTTTATTCTTGTCATACCCACGACACACTCAGTCTTGTTGAATCTGTATCCTTCATATTTACTAATGCATTGTTAATTGTGTGTACCCTAAAACAAATATGTGCGTATAATTTTCGCGTTGACTATGCTGTACATGCGTCCTAGTTTTTAAAAATTAGCTGTATTAACATATGTATTTCACTTCAAAATCTTAACAGGAAAATAGTACTTGTGCTAAACATAAACCTAGTTGACATACAACAATCTTATAAACTCCCATGTCTATCTGAAATGATCATAATCAACTTGGGTCATATGAATGTCAACAATGTGTACTTATATAGTCCATTGAAACATAACCATGTTGCATGACCCCATCTTGTTGAGAGTAACCCTTTCCCTTAGTATTTTGATCTCAATTCATAGTTTACAAGTTCAGTAATTATTAGTTGATTGACTCCATTCCAAGCTTAATATTCAACCAAACATAAGATGTTGGCAAACAACTCATCTTTCTTCTGGATTAAATTTCATGTTCTGTATTTATTCTGTTAGTCACATAGCTGTATAATTTGTGGTTTATGTACTGGTGATCTCAAAATACTTGTACTTTTATCATTTCTTCCTATCTGTAGATTTCAGTGTAGAATCAAGTATATTGTACTAGGCATGCATAAATTCTCAGGTTGGACCATGGCTTTTTGCTTCGTTCTGTGCTTACTTCTTTAACTAAGACTATTACGTTCTATTATGATGTATCATTTTGAGACTTGCCAACTTTATTTTAATTGTCTTTCTTTTCTCTCAACAGGCACATTTTAATAAACTTCTGATAAGAGCATATTGGTTCAGCGTATTTCTTCGCAACAACTGAACATGTGGAATAGCTGGTTATTTTTCACTAACTTGGATATAGATCTTGGTTACCAATACATATTCCCTACAGAGACAAACTTATCCCACGGTTTTGGGGCACAGTTTTTGTCACAGTTCGGTTCATTAGTAGACATTTCTTCCCCCCATTCCAACCATTTTATTACATCTGGAAGTTTAGCTCTTCAAGAAACTTTGAGTTGCATTTCCAAGTTTGCGGGCACATTATTTATTTGGTCCTCTTCTAGGTCAAATTTCAATTTATTTCGTAAATTGTCAAGGAATTCAAGGGGTCAAGTCAGAGAAATATACTATCTTCGAGACAAATAAAACATGTCAATTCTTCGAGACAAAAACCTTCTAGGTTGCATTTTGGTTCAGGGTCAGATGCTGGTTCTGGCGTCCCAGTGTTTTTTGCCAAGCTTGCCTCATCTACCTTAAGTTTCCTGTGGAAGCAAGTCCGCAAAAATCAGGCTTTTCCTGTGCTATCATTAGCTGCTGCTCTTATACCACCATTTGATAATTTGTGAGTCTGCTCTTTAGTTTCCTTCTTGACTGTTTGTGTATTTGTAGATTTTCTTGGATATAGTTTGTTTCATTAATGAAAAGAAAAGCAGAAGGTGCCATCTTCCCGCATTTCAGGGAGCTATATCATAAAGGGTTTTATATTGCATAATATATTTTACGAGAGTTCAGGCCTTTTCTGTTTACCCTTACTTTTCTATTGTTGATGGGGGAGAAGATCTCCTAAGGTACTGGCTGATTCCATCCCAATGGAAGTCCCTGTTGAACGGATCTGTGGACCTACTGAGGATGATTATCAAGGTTGTCTTGCCATATCAAACATAGCCTGGGCAAGAGATGCAATTGAACCAAAAACTGGTATTAAGTTCCCCACAGTCTTGGACAGCTCTTTTGTTGGGAAGATTGTTCTCATCTCACACCAGAGGTATTCGTTTCTTCCAGTATGCATTGTTGAGTGTAAAATTGTAATTTATTTTCATGTCGTTCAGTTATGTACTATGCATAAAGGTCATGTAAATAGAAATTTAGCTATAGAATCCAGCCCATGTTCCTATTAGATATCATATCTTTTATCAGTTTCTCTTTCTTGATTTGCTCTTGTTTATGGGAAAGAATTTGGTTTCTTTTTAATCAGTTCTCTGAATAAGTTCATTATATTTCTTTAAAATTTTGTTTCTTGGAGTGGTAGGTCTTTAAAAAAAAATACTGCTTAGACACATTTCATCAAAGCATTTGTAAGGGAATTAAATATAAATTTCTGTAAGTTCAAATAGTAAGAAAATGAGAAACTTAGTCTCTTCTAGCTTCTTTTATTCATTCTGCATCCAGTTTGTCACATCATTGGACAGCTAGGTCTGGGTTCAGATGTACTTTCTTATTGTTTATGCACACATCGTTTGAACTATAGGCTTCTTAAATAACATTTTTTAATTCTAAGTGCTACTTGCCATTTCTTATGGATTTTTTTAATGGAATAAAGCCATTATTTATAGTACTCGTTTTATCTTTTGCATTCTGAGCTTCAGAATATTTCAGATTAGAAATGTGTCATTACAGAGGTTTATATCCCAATATTCTTTAAGCTAATGTATTTTGACTGGTGCAACCAAGACATAAGGCTGCTTATGTAATTGAGTAGCCAATCGTCAATCTTATCACCAGTTAGGTTACAAATTATCTTTAAATTCTAATGAAAAAAATGATCATCTGAATGTTAATGTGCATATGTGTGCTATTGGACCTGCTCAGTTGATGGTTGATCCCCTAGAAAATAGTTATATGTCATTTTCGCAATTTGGCGCAGATATGTAATATGTTGATGAAGTCAGCCTGTCTCGTAAGTGACATGCAATAAACATGTAGATTGGTGCAAGAGGCAGGCCCTATGCTTGGAGCCTTCTATGACTATTCATGTCTTACCCTCTTATGGATGAATATTGAATGTGAAGCCACTTCTTTCCGAATGTCATAGTTTACTATCCATTTTAGTCTTGTACATCTTACGTGCTCTTGAATCTTGATGCATCTCCTTGGTGCAAGGTATAGTCAGTAAGTAGCAAAGTCATACAATATGTTCCCCACTATAGCATGATAGATAAAACAAATTCTTTTCCTCAGGATCTCTCGAATGGAAATAGAGAACAAGGTAAATAGATTAGATAGTTTCGGTAACACACCCCCCCCCCCCCCCCCCCCCCCCCCCCCACCCCCAACAACCCAAAACCCAAAAAAAAAAAAAAAAAAAAACCAACCAAACCCCAATTCAGAGAAATCATCTACAGAGCAACTAGCTTGATACATTCAACAAGAAAAGAAAAGCTGACATAAATATAATGGATCTAATAATTTTTCTCTGGGAATAGATCAATCTTCCATAAAGGAGCCGAATGCAACAAAAATTTCATGTTCGGTTATGAATCAGAGCCAATAAAAACGATCAAATAAGCATTCCTTAATCAACAATACTATTTAGCGAAACTTTCTCCTTATAACATACTGTTTTAGTCATATTTGACTAATGTCTAGTAGACATGAAAGAAGTATTGGTTCCAAGTGTTTTTTAACATCCGTGGTGTTAATTTTATATGCTGATTTGGGCATATTATGTTGTTTTCCCTTTGCGCCTTGGGGCTAACAAAATTTATGTGAAATGCTGAAAGTTTTGGTATGTGTATGAACTTAAATCAGAGAATATATTAAACACCATGAAATAAATATGATATCCAGATTGTTATATCATGAGGTGTTTTTTTTAGCTATTTCTTAAGTGTATCTACTAACCATCGTCAAATTCGTGTTATGCCAAGAATAATCAGTTTCCTAATTTGAAACTGAGAGAAACCTAAGAAACATATTAAAGTCGTTATCTTTGAAGCATCAGTTTGTGCTGTAAAACTGCAAAACATTATTTAATTATTTTATTTAGATATCATAAATGTAAGAAGGAAATGAAAATTTCCGCTTCTTTGCAAATCAACGTATTTTTACTCCTGTCCCTTCTATTTTACTTATTTCAAGGTAGTAATTTAAACATGAAACTCAATACCACATTGCAATTCTCACCAAACTAGTACTTGCAGTCACCAAAACCTGCAAAATAATACAAAAAGAAACCATCATCTCTACAAATAAAATAAATGGTTAAAAAAAAAAAAAGATCAGGAGACATTCACTCAACACTTCCACTTCCACAATTGGAATTAAAATTTCAAACTTATAGGATCGGTTGTGGTAATGAGACCCAAGTCATGAAAGTTACAATCCAAGTCATCCTTTCCCCTATCTTGGAGTAAAGGTTCGTGGCCACTGAAGCTTGGCATACAAGGGTATCAGGGTAAAAGCAAGGCCCTCCCTCCTTGGTAGGCCTGCAATCGATATTCACACTTGCAAATTCAAGGTTATCCTTAAGAGCTCCATCACTGATTGAAAGCTTGGGTATACACCATATAAGCTGTGATTATAGTACTGGTATCATATGATCTCTGATCTTCTACAATACATTTCTTTGAGGGGGATATAAAACTGTAAAAAGTTTTTCTAGAAGGATCATGGAATTACCTAACTCCTGACAAGTTAAGATTTGGTCCTGTGGTAGAACAGATGAATTCATATTAGCGAGCTGTTAGATACAGGTAACTCATAAAATAATAAAATATTTTTGTTTTAAATGTCATAGAATTTTTAGAATTTAGAGTAAACTGTACAAACTACAACTCAAAAAGAATTGTAAGAGTATAATATTAATTTGTACTTGTTAGAAAAAGATGGAGTGGGTAACTAGGATGTCCTATTACATTATTATTCATAGCCTTATAAACAGTGAAAAGATGAAATGGAGACTGAAAGCAGCCATAGTAAAAGAGTACTTAGGCCTACTGTGACTTAGAATCATCGAGTATGAATTTACCAGAATTGAGAGACAAAAGTGCAAGAAGAAAGAGCATAAGAGGAGGCAGCACTGCTCTTGCCATTGTGAGAGGCCTATAAGGAAGAGATGGATGAGTTCCCCAGTTGATAAGCCATTTCTAGGCTTCAGTGGATATATAGAAAGGAAATCTTGTCCAGTAGTTAATTAGTAGATCAAGGTCAAGATCTACTGGGGACTTTTCATTTAAGAGAGAGTGGAGCAAGGTTTTAAATATCGGATATAGGAATCGTATCAGATGTGGGTTTTTCATATCGGATATCGGATATCGGGGGAGATATCGGGGATACGCGCGCATATCGGGCGTTCATATTGGACACTATATATAATGAAATATTGATAATTAAGAGTTGGTTTAGAGTCATACATATCATCTATTTAATAAAAATGATGTAATATGCTTGCAGAGACAGTAAAAAATAATATACATTTACACGCAGTCGTGTAATAAATAAGTTATTTCATATAGGATAACATATCAGACGATTTATCGGCCAATATCGGGCAATTTGTCGGCCGATATTTTAAATATCAGCCGTTTTTTGCTGCAAACGATATGGCGAACGATTTCCTCATATCGTATCGGCAGCAGGTAAAAAAGGAGATATCGGACGATATCTCGGTCGTATCGGCCGATATTTAAAACAGGGGAGTGGAGGGCCAACATTTTACTGTCAAAGAAAAATAGTTAGTAAATCTATTGAGATTTGCATCCGATCGAACAAGGAAACCCATTAAGGGATAAAGGGAAGACATGGATATATCCTCCAATGGATATATGTTACAAGGAGCCTTGTCCAGTATTTAATTAGTAGATCAAAGTTAAGATCTGCTTGAGAATCTGAGATATTTGACTGAGAGAGAGAATTGAGACCACTAATTTACTGTCAAAGAAAAAATAATTAATTAATCCAATAATCAATTCAAAAATTTCATTCTATCAAACAAGGAAGCTTATTGAGGCAAAGTTTGGTAGGCTGCAAAGATGAGGTAATGATCCCTCATATGCAATCTGCCTATTGTGGAAGGAATAGTTGAATTGTGTCTTTGGAAAGAATTGAGAAATGATATCTTGCAGCATCTTGTGGAAGGAATACTTGAAGTGTGTCTTTATAAAGAATTGAGAAGTGAGAGAAGGAACAAATGAAGTATTGAACAATGCAAAAATCTTGTCTTCCAGAAGCCGAACCCCGTTAAGAATTGGTTATAAGTCCTAACCCATTTATCTGGCAAGGTTTGTTTTAACGGATAATCTAAAACCTGGATACATGATGTTGCACAACCAACTACATTATGGCTCCAATAATTTTGGGAATAATAATTATTTACTCTGTATGGTGATGTCCTTGCTGTGCATCAGAAGTTGCATGGTCATCAGGCTTAAAAATGGTACATGCTGTTGCAGCATAGGTAAGTTCTCTTTCTGTCTTCCTTACAGGACATATTTCTCTGTAGAACCATGGTCGAATTGTAGAAACAGCCAGTTTGAGCATCAGATCTTTATATTTATTGATCGATTGACCATGTCATTTTAGTAACTTGTCAAAAACCAAATAAGAAGAACTGGGACCATGGATGAAGTGCTTGCTTTTGACAGTTGAATCACAAAACATGCTGATGCTATTCAATTTATGAACAACAAGCACATTAAGTATTGTTGGCCCAAGGTTACAATCAACCCATGTTTAGTGTATTTTGATGATTACAAAACATATTAGTTATTTGTACTAATATTATTTGTTGCTTAAGTGTGTTTCAGGTTTATTATCATACTAGAAGTACTCTCACTCATATACAAAGTTTTTGGACTCAAGACAAGTCAAATTGGGCTCAAATTGCAATATTGAAGATCAAGAGAAGATAGCTCAAGTTGAAGTCTTGAAGACCATTGTAGTTTGTAAGTGTAGTTTTGTAAAGATAGAATATGTGAAATTTGGCTCTAGGATTTGCACACACATTTGTTTTGTATGTTTCTATGTTTTCAAAATATTTATTTCTAGGTTTATGCCTTAGTTTATACATACATGTACCCAAAGCTTTACATCTTCAAAAACTTGTTTAAATACATGTATATAAACTATTTTCAGCATAAAACTTAGCTTCAGATTTTTAAAGATTTTATACAAATTTTCTATCTTAAAATCTGCCCAGACAAACTGTTTTCCAGGCAGACCGGTCGACCGGCCCAGTCGACCGGCTGCTGTGCCCGGACATGCACAGGTTGTGCATGTCTGTCGGTCGACCGGACCTATATACCGGTCGACCGAAAACAGACGTTTGCTCTCTGTATCTTTCCGGTCGACTGGGTCGGTCGACCGGTAGAAGGAAACTGTGTTTCCCTTCTTGAGATCGGTCGACCGGCAGTCGACCGGAGCCACAACGGCTCTTTTGCCAGCAGAGTCCCGGTCGACCGGCAGTCGACCAGTAGGCCTGCAACACCTCCAACGGCTCTTTCCTCTTTGGGCTGTTCTGAAAAACTGTTTTATTTTCTGTTTTAACAGACTTTTTAGAGGGTTGTTGGGGTGCTTTTGCAGGTGATATTAGCTGGAAAAATCAGAGTTTTTAACCTATTCTCTCCCTATAAATAGTGGGAAATAGGCCTTAGTTATTAACCAAGAAAAATACAAGTTTTCATTGTTTTTCAAGAGAAAGAGAAAAATAGTTTAAAGCTTTCATTTCCATTCTTTTAAGTTTGATTTTCAGTTGTTGTTTGATTCTTAATATCACTCTACAACTGAAGCTTTTCTCACAAACACTTCATAGAGCCAAAAATTTCATATTCTTTCTATAGGTGAAGTTGTAAAAGTGTGAGAGTGTTTGTAAAAGAGAAAGAGTGTTGTGGTCTAGTTGAGATCACCAATTTGTAATCCTTTGTTCTTGTGGAGACAAGTTCCTAAGGGGAATTTCTTTGTAAGGTGAAGCTACGGGCTTGAGGTCTTTGGAGGCCTAACTTGTACGGGATCCTAAGGGGATAGTGGAAACCCTTCACGGAGGTGAAGCGGGGACTAGAGCTACGGGCTCGAACCTCGAAACAAATCACTTTGTTTGCGATTGGCTTGGCGTTCTTCTTGCTTAATTTCTTGCTTTAAATTACTTCCAATCTATTGCTTGTGAACTAACTTTTATTTGTGATATCCTTACTTGTTTATTTTACTTGCTTTCAATATTTCTTGCTATATTACTTGTGTGCATTTCATCATCGCATTTCATACTTGGAATTGTTCGATCACACCTCAATACAACACGGTTGCATTGCGCACCTCTACCCATTTAAGGGGAATTGGGAGGAAGGAGTTCAGAACCTCGCAAGGGGTATTCGGCTCTTAGTCGTGTTTTGAGAGATCGTTGCATCACTCACTTAAGTAAAATTTAAAAAGAGCATTAGATTAGCAATTACACCTATTCACCCCCCCTCTAGGTGTATTTCAATTGGTATCAGAGCTTGGACTCTAGGATTTGGCTTAACAACCTTAGAGAGATCCTCATTTTGCTAATCACTTCATTCATTTCCACATAGTAAACATGGCCGATGGTATTAAGACACCCCCTAAGTTTGATGGACTTAACTTTCCCATATGGAAGGTTAAGATGACCGTTTTCTTGCAATCTCTAGGTAGCCGAGTTGCAAAGGCCGTGACTAAGTCCTTTAGTGTACCCCCCGGTGATGAATCTACTTGGTCCGAAATTGAGATCAAGGAGTTTGATGCCAATGCTAGGGCTCATTATGCACTCCTACAAGCCCTCAATGATGATGACATAGCTAGAGTCATCCATTGCAAATCCGCCTATGAGATTTGGACCCATTTGCTAGTAACACATGAGGGGACATCACAAGTGAAGAGGGCCAAAATAGACCTTCTTCGGTCCCAATATGAAAACTTTAGCATGCAAGAGAATGAAACCATAGATGATATGGTTACTAAGTTTACAAAGATTACTAATGGTCTTGCTTCTCTAGGTGAAGAAATCAACAATGATCAAAGGGTGAGAAAGATCATCCGGGCTCTTCCACCATCATGGGAAGTGAAAGCTACTACATTGAAGGAACTCAATGATAAAGATGAGATTGAGCTCATCGGACTCATTGGGAATTTAAAAACCCATGAAATGGAGAGAAAGGCAAGGGAGGACATGGCACCTACCAAAAAGAAGATCATTGCCTTCAAAAGTCATGCTACCTACTCCGACGAAGATGACGAAGAAGAAGATGACGAGGAGCTCTCACTTCTAGTCAAAAATGTCCGGAGGATGTACAACAAGGCAAAGTACCAAGGAAGGAGGAGATGGCAAGGAGGCAAGGAAGAAAGGAAGATCATTTGCTTTAATTGCCAAAAGCCGGGACACATAGTAGCGGAGTGTCCGGAACAAGTGAAGCCATCTTCATCCAAGAAGCCATACAAGAAGAAGGCTATGAAAGCAACATGGGATGACGAAAGTGAATCCGAGGAGGAGATCGACACCGCCAATATGTGCTTCATGGCAAATGAGAGCACAAGCAAGGTACTTTCCAAAGCTCAAAGACGTAGAGGTTTATGGTATCTTGATAGCGGTTGCTCAAGGCACATGACTTGGGACATCAACAACTTTGCAACCCTATCAAGATATCATGAAGGTGGCACCGTCACCTTCGGAGATGACGCCAAGGGTAAAATCATCGGTATTGGTAATGTAAAACTTGGCACCTCTCCTTTAATTGAAAATGTAGTTTTAGTTGATGGCCTCAAGCATAATCTCTTGAGTGTTAGTCAACTTTGTGATAAAGGTTTTGATGTAGTTTTTGACAATGTTGCTTGTAAAGTAATTGATAGAACTTCCAATGTTTGTGTATTTTCCGGTTTTCGTGAAAGCAATGTTTATATGATTGATATGTTAAATATGTCTTGTAATATAACATGTTTAAAAGCCCTCGATGACGACTCTTGGTTGTGGCATAGGAGATTAGGCCACGTTTCATTTGACCATATTTCTAGGCTTAACTCTAAGGAAATGGTGAAGGGTATTCCTTCATTGAACTTTGAAAAGGACCGAGTTTGTGACGCATGTCAATTTGGGAAACAAACTAAGTCCTCATTCAAATCAATTAAGGATATCATGTCATCACGTCCATTAGAGCTAATCCACATGGACTTATTTGGCCCAACTCAAACCAAAAGTTTAAGTGGGAGTAGATTTGCTTATGTTTTAGTAGATGATTTTTCGCGTTTTACTTGGGTTTATTTTCTTGAACATAAAAGTCAAACCTTTTCACATTTTCAAGCCTTTAAGAAAAGAGTTGAAAAGGAAAATGGCTCCTCAATAATTAAAATAAGAAGTGATAGAGGAGGTGAGTTCATTAACCTTCCCTTTACCACTTTTTGTGAGGAACATGGAATAAAACATGAACTTTCTTGTCCTAGAACTCCACAACAAAATGGAGTAGTTGAGCGGAAAAATCGTACCTTACAAGAGATGGCTAGGACAATGTTAAATGAATATGGTCTACCACATTATTTGTGGGCCGAGGCCGTTCATACTTCATGTTACATTGCAAATCGTGTTTTCCTATGTAAAAATACTACTAAGACTTCTTATGAGATGTATTTTTCTAGAAAACCCAATGTTTCTTATTTCAAAGTGTTTGGTTGCAAATGTTTTGTTTTAAATACAAATATTAATTTGGGAAAATTTGATGCTAGATCATATGAGGCTATTTTTGTAGGTTACTCAAATACTAGTAAGGCTTATAGAGTCTTCAATAGGTCAACTTTGACTATTGAGGAATCTATTCATGTTAAATTTGAGGAATCTAACAAGTTTGTTAAGAATTGTGTAGAAATTGATGCTTTAGATGAAGGTTTGGAGAAAGTGACCTTGGAGGATGCTTCTACCATGGGAGACAAGCCAAAGGATGGTGATGGAAGTGAAGCCAAAGTGGAAGAGGCTCAAGGAAATGAACATCGAGCAAATGAAAAGGAGCACTCTCAACCACTACCAAAGGATTGGAGATTCAACCCTCATCATCCCAAGGACCTCGTCATAGGTGAAGTATCAAAAGGGGTAACCACTCGCTCTAAGATTCAAGATTTTTGTGGTAATTTTGCTTTTATTTCACACATAGAACCTAAAAATGTCCTCGAGGCCGAGGCCGATTCATATTGGTTGCTTGCCATGCAAGAGGAGCTCAATCAATTTGAGCGCAACCAAGTTTGGCACCTTGTTCCTAGGCCCCAAGATAGACCAACTATTGGCACTAAATGGATCTTTAAGAACAAGTTGGATGAATCGGGTAATGTAGTTAGAAACAAGGCTAGGTTAGTTGCCCAAGGTTACACTCAAATCGAAGGGATCGATTTTGAAGAAACCTTTGCACCCGTAGCACGGCTCGAAGCCATACGGATGACCTTAGCATATGCCTCATTTAAAGATTTTAAGCTATTTCAAATGGATGTAAAGAGTGCTTTTCTTAATGGTTATATTGATGAGGAGGTGTATGTTGAACAACCCCCCGGGTTTGTTGATCCTACACACCCTAATTATGTTTATAAATTAGATAAAGCACTTTATGGTTTAAAACAAGCCCCTAGGGCTTGGTATGAAAGATTGTCTTCATTTTTGATTTCAAATGATTTTAAGAAAGGAAAAGTTGATAAAACATTATTTACCAAACATATAGATCAAGATATCCTCATAGTTCAAATTTATGTTGATGACATTATTTTTGGATCTACTAATGTTTCACTTTGCAAGAATTTTGAATCATGCATGAAAAAGGAATTTGAGATGTCTATGATGGGGGAGCTCAACTTCTTCCTTGGACTTCAAATCAAGCAACGTAGTGATGGGACATTCATCAACCAAGCCAAGTACACCAAAGAACTCATCAAGAGGTTCGGGCTTGAAGGATCCAAAGTAGCAAAGACTCCCATGGCAACCACTACGAAACTTGACAAAGACGAACAAGGTAAGGAAGTTGACATCAAATTATTTCGTAGCATGATTGGTAGTTTACTCTATCTTACGGCTAGTAGGCCGGATATAATGTTTTCCGTATGTTTATGTGCACGTTTTCAATCATGTCCTAAGGAATCACACTTAATAGCGGTAAAACGCATAATTAGGTATCTTAAGGGCACAATTGATTTAGGTTTGTGGTATCCGAAAACTAACCAATTTACCATGACTAGTTATTCGGATGCCGACTATGCCGGTTGTAGGGTAGATAGGAAGAGCACAAGTGGCACTTGCCAATTCTTGGGCAATTGTCTTGTGTCTTGGTCTTCAAAAAGCAAAATAGTGTAGCCCTTTCAACCGCCGAGGCGGAGTATGTAGCAGCCGGAGCTTGTTGTGCACAAGTACTCTGGATGAAACATACTCTTCTCGATTTTGATTTACATTTTGATCATGTTAAGATTTATTGTGATAATACTAGTGCTATTCACATGACCAAAAATGCTAATCAACATAGTAAAACCAAACATATAGACATTAGATATCACTTTCTTAGAGATCACTTTGAAAAAGGTGACATAGATATTGATTTTGTTTCTACCGATTTTCAACTTGCGGATATTTTCACAAAACCTTTGGATTATGCAAGATTTTCATTTATTTGTGGTGAATTGAATGTATGTAAAATTGATACTTAAAATATCTTGTTTGTTTTGTTTTGGTTTCTAATATGTTTGTTTTGTTTTGTCTTAAATTTTTTTTAACCCTTTTTGATGTATGACAAAAAGGGGGAGAAATATAAGTTTGGGAAAAATATGTGGAGGAAATATATGTTGTTTGTTTTTTATTCCTTATGATAGTTGTTTTTTATTCCTTATGATAGTTTATTTTTTTTTGATGATATTTTTCAATGCCTTATGTATGTTTACATAGTGTTCATATTCATGTTAAATACATAGCATTGTTTAAGG
This sequence comes from Agave tequilana, assembly GCA_038442645.1. Classification (NCBI taxonomy): domain Eukaryota; kingdom Viridiplantae; phylum Streptophyta; class Magnoliopsida; order Asparagales; family Asparagaceae; genus Agave; species Agave tequilana. The sequence continues at coordinate 16,437 of JAVJIF010024686.1, read as the reverse complement.
GGGAGCTTTCCAAGCTCTTTCCTCTTTTATTTGTTTAATAACTCATATGTTTTGTCATCATCAAAAAGGGGGAGATTGTTGGCCCAAGGTTACAATCAACCCATGTTTAGTGTATTTTGATGATTACAAAACATATTAGTTATTTGTACTAATATTATTTGTTGCTTAAGTGTGTTTCAGGTTTATTATCATACTAGAAGTACTCTCACTCATATACAAAGTTTTTGGACTCAAGACAAGTCAAATTGGGCTCAAATTGCAATATTGAAGATCAAGAGAAGATAGCTCAAGTTGAAGTCTTGAAGACCATTGTAGTTTGTAAGTGTAGTTTTGTAAAGATAGAATATGTGAAATTTGGCTCTAGGATTTGCACACACATTTGTTTTGTATGTTTCTATGTTTTCAAAATATTTATTTCTAGGTTTATGCCTTAGTTTATACATACATGTACCCAAAGCTTTACATCTTCAAAAACTTGTTTAAATACATGTATATAAACTATTTTCAGCATAAAACTTAGCTTCAGATTTTTAAAGATTTTATACAAATTTTCTATCTTAAAATCTGCCCAGACAAACTGTTTTCCAGGCAGACCGGTCGACCGGCCCAGTCGACCGGCTGCTGTGCCCGGACATGCACAGGTTGTGCATGTCTGTCGTCGACCGGACCTATATACCGGTCGACCGAAAACAGACGTTTGCTCTCTGTATCTTTCCGGTCGACTGGGTCGGTCGACCGGTAGAAGGAAACTGTGTTTCCCTTCTTGAGATCGGTCGACCGGCAGTCGACCGGAGCCACAACGGCTCTTTTGCCAGCAGAGTCCCGGTCGACCGGCAGTCGACCGGTAGGCCTGCAACACCTCCAACGGCTCTTTCCTCTTTGGGCTGTTCTGAAAAACTGTTTTATTTTCTGTTTTAACAGACTTTTTAGAGGGTTGTTGGGGTGCTTTTGCAGGTGATATTAGCTGGAAAAATCAGAGTTTTTAACCTATTCTCTCCCTATAAATAGTGGGAAATAGGCCTTAGTTATTAACCAAGAAAAATACAAGTTTTCATTGTTTTTCAAGAGAAAGAGAAAAATAGTTTAAAGCTTTCATTTCCATTCTTTTAAGTTTGATTTTCAGTTGTTGTTTGATTCTTAATATCACTCTACAACTGAAGCTTTTCTCACAAACACTTCATAGAGCCAAAAATTTCATATTCTTTCTATAGGTGAAGTTGTAAAAGTGTGAGAGTGTTTGTAAAAGAGAAAGAGTGTTGTGGTCTAGTTGAGATCACCAATTTGTAATCCTTTGTTCTTGTGGAGACAAGTTCCTAAGGGGAATTTCTTTGTAAGGTGAAGCTACGGGCTTGAGGTCTTTGGAGGCCTAACTTGTACGGGATCCTAAGGGGATAGTGGAAACCCTTCACGGAGGTGAAGGCGGGGACTAGAGCTACGGGCTCGAACCTCGAAACAAATCACTTTGTTTGCGATTGGCTTGGCGTTCTTCTTGCTTAATTTCTTGCTTTAAATTACTTCCAATCTATTGCTTGTGAACTAACTTTTATTTGTGATATCCTTACTTGTTTATTTTACTTGCTTTCAATATTTCTTGCTATATTACTTGTGTGCATTTCATCATCGCATTTCATACTTGGAATTGTTCGATCACACCTCAATACAACACGGTTGCATTGCGCACCTCTAACCCATTTAAGGGGAATTGGGAGGAAGGAGTTCAGAACCTCGCAAGGGGTATTCGGCTCTTAGTCGTGTTTTGAGAGATCGTTGCATCACTCACTTAAGTAAAATTTAAAAAGAGCATTAGATTAGCAATTACACCTATTCACCCCCCCTCTAGGTGTATTTCAAGTATTCTATGTAATCCACTTACAACTACAGGTGTCCAATTTTGACACTTGACATCCATTTTATTGGTCCAAGATTTCTTAATTCCTAATGGCTTTTGCTTTTAGGTGGTAATGGAAAACCATAAAGATAAGCGGCAAGCCTCTTTCCATCTTTCCTAACAACCTTTTGAGTCTCCTTTTTCTGTTTCATGGACTATGTTGTTACTCATAACCATTTTCTATGTTGATTCAGTTTACATAGTCTTTCTTAAACATCTTTATTTTTTAATTTAACTTAGTATTATTTCATTTTCATTTAAACTTTCTCTTCTCTGTTACATTTGACGAAATTCTTGTTTAGTGGTGTATGGGTCCACATACTATGTCCAAGCCTTACATTAGACCCTTCTCAAAAATAAAAGATGAGTGATTATCTACACCAAATACCACGTTCTTTTATCATCCATTATCTTGTCGTAGAATTTGCTATGAGGATGGTTCGGAAGGGTGCCTTCAGGTTTTAAGCCCTTGGTTAATGCATCGAGTATCTATGTCGAGTCTAAGTGGCTTTTGTAGACTTTCAAACTTCTGTCTCTATTAAGGTCCCTGCCGCTACACCAAAACTCTGAATTTGTGATGAGAGCTGTAATATTCTTACATTCTAACACGGCTTCACATGTCAAGTGCCCTTTTTATGGGCTGAAATCTGGACTATTGTGCAGTGGTGATTTTTATTTTATTTTATTTTTTTGGGCTAAATCTACTAGTTAAATGTGTGCCGGTGAGAGTTGAACATGGACTGCGGTGATTCCATATTAAGTTTTGCGGGTACACCAAAACTCTAAACTTGTGGTGAGGGTTGAGGGTATTATTTTTATATTCTAATACTTTCCTTCTCTCTGGATTTGCTTGTGCACATACATGTGTGCGCTAACGGGTACCCAGGTCTCTTGGCACAGTTGTAGCTGACTTGTGTACGATCAATTATCCGTGAAAAACCCCCTTGGTTCAGCCCCATTGGATGGAGTGAATCAAATTCAAAACCAACTAACTACTTGGGGAACAATGACCTGGCTGGTCTCCACCCACCCTCATTGGGTTACTTTAACTTTGTCGTTCAAAGAAAGGTTAACTGTTAACATCTCATCTCCTCATCAAGCTGGTCCTGTTCTAAATATCAGGCTCCAACCTTCTACATCTTCACATTAGTGCATTATTAAACCTCCCTCAGTCGGCGAGAAATACCTTGGTGCTTATTAGTACACAATGTCGGTATATTGTGAGAAAGTCAGGATGGTTGTTGATCATTGTAACCTAAGCTTACATTTCAATTTGAAGGTTCAGAGAATTTTTAGATACTGCAAAGATTCAGAGATAACAGCACAGATTCCTGCTTTACATGTCTCTTCTTTTACTAACAGATTTAAGATCGGGATAGGTTTCTTCTTAGTTCCAACTTGATGTCTTGACTTTGAGGGAAACCTTATAAGGACTCTCATAATAGCAAACAAATAGGATTCTTGGTTAATAAGTAAAAATGTAGTGCAGCGTTCATCTCTGTTTCCATTTTACTTTTTATATGATTTATATATTAAAATATGAATGCTAGTTGTGTCTATCCCAAGAGTATACAAATAGGTAGAGGATAGACAGTACACTGGCAGTCAGTTGTAAAAGTTAAGCTAACACTATGACATAAATCCTAATTTCAGATCCAGTTTTTTCTAGGTATTAGTAATCCCTTGACAGGAATGATGTAGCAGAGAAGTATTTATGAGGTTGACCTTAAATGTAAATTAAGCCTGTTTCCTCACATCAGTTTGAGGAATATGTTGCTCTTAATTTTATCCAAATGTTCATATAAAGCATCTATACTTCAAACTTTAATTTGTTTTGTTCATGATGTTGTGGTGGACTGCTAGAAATAAAGCTTTAAGAGTGTGTCTAATGTTTGATTGCTTTGTCAATAACACCATTTTCACATTCACTTTTGAGAACTTAAAAGTTATTTTATGTACTGCCAATTTGCTTCTGTTTTTATACTTTTTTCATATCATGTTGCTGAAGTTACTACGTACTTTTTGCTTCTACTATTTTACATTTTGTTTGCGGGATGTAAACCATTCTGTTGACTTAGCATTTTATTAACCCTTTTATTTTCATTAATATAAAAGCTCTTAAATTTTTTTAGGTTCTTGTGGGGACTGGTTCTAGGAGTATGAGAGTAATAAAAATCAAAACTATGAAGGTTTATGCATTTGGTTTGTGTGAGTACCTTCTCGTTATTGATATGGTTCTTATCAGCTTGTTCTCGTTCATTTGATGAGATCTTTTTTTTGTTAAGACTTCTCTGTTGTGCAGAAGATCTCACATGAGTTTTAGTTATAGTTTGAACCTACAGTGACAATCTTCATAGCATGTTTTCCTCAAGGATATTTTATGTTGATTTCTCTCTCTCTTCTGGCAGATGTCCAACCTGATTCTGTTTGTGAGAAATTGGGTCCCAAATATGCCAGTGTGCCTGTCAATGAATTGGAAAACCGATCTGATTTTTTTGAAGATCTTCTGAGGTATGCTTCACTGATTTCAAAGGAACTCTTTTGGTTGTTACTTTAATTCCTTTCTCTCTCTCTCTTAATAGTCTTTAAATGGTATCACTCTTGAGTTGTTAGTTATCAACCTCTTTTCTTATTTATATCTCTATTATATTTTTTATTCTGGATTGCTTTAGCTTTTCATTTTGTTTCCTTTATCAGGAATTCTACTTTAGTTGTCAGTTTTTAGAACATAGAAAATTTATTTGAGATTGAATTGCTGTTCAGAACTTTGGGTTTCATGAAGGAAGAAGATAATGGAAAATAGTGAAAGAAAGTGCTCGATTCAGTTGATTACCATGTCTTGAAAAAATAAAATGTGTGTCAGGATAGGGTTTCTATTATCCCCTAAACAGAGGTTGTCTTATAGGGTGAAAGGTAGAGCGGTACTGGAAAGGCTGGGCTTATCATGTCTGTAGCATCTACCGCTCTTGAATTGAAGACCTGTCATTCAACGTATTATCTGGTTCTTTGAGGACGATTATTGCTAAACACTCACAAAAACACTCATGGAAACTTTCATTTTGACCCTTTCATACAACCATCTTTTGCACAGTGATCTAAATTATCTTACTAATTGGGAATGGCTCCTGTTCTCTTTTTTTGCCCCTTTTATGTTTTCTCAACTGTGGCTTTAATGTCTAACTTTGCTCCTTCATATAGCAATTAGAGATGGAATACTTTGATGAATTTGTAGAGTCATGCTTACTGTCTGATGCTGTCCAAGCTGTTGACTAGCATCCAGAAGAAGACAATGATCTATGATTAATCTGTACAGTGTTAATTATCTACTAATTTCTTTAAGATCTGGTTTTTTTTGTTGCATTTCTTTAGAAACCAGATGAAGACAATGATCCACAATTAATCTGTACAATGTTAATTGTCTGCTGTTTGAACTTTTCCATACATTTGGATTCATATGAATTTTTATAAATTTTCATTGACACATGCAGGGCGGATATTCATATGACTGTTAGGTTGGTGGTTATTGCAATGGTCTCAAAATTGATACCGTGCGGGAGTAAGTAATTAGTCTTTCATAAGAAAACTTTGAATGGTTTTCCCGTATTTTGGATGTCTCTTCTAACAGTTGATCTTCAGTATTAGCGCCAATGGCTCTAACATAAACTTTCCTTTTTTTGCTTGTTTGATTTCTCAATTGCATTATTGATACTGTTCCTTTGCAAGAATAAGCTCTCACTATCTCAGGGAGTTTGTCATTTATTTGTTTGTTTTGGCACTTGGCAGATGACCTGTTGTCTTTCATATTTTCTGAGTTCTCTTTGCATTTCTTAGACTATTATGTACGTTTCTATATTGAACTAGTGAATCCTTTTATGTCTGGAAGTTAATGTCAAAATACCCACAACTGCATATTCATAGTTTTATTGCATTTAATTCTTCATTCTGGGGGAAACAGGAAGCTAGTAGAATGATCTAATAGTCACTAAAACCTACTTTCATAAATATGTTCTATTCCAATTACCAGTGTTATCAAGACAGTTCATACTTCAGTGTTACTGGTGTGTGGATACCCCAATGAAACCTGGGACATTCCCTGTCTGCCCACTCACACTTGAGTCGTAAAATAATAGAGATATTACAATTCTGTTGCACTGCTGCATGGTTATATGAAAGGTGTAGTATCTACACTTCATCAAGTAAAGGTGTGAATGATATCAACAGACTATGGCCCACTGGTAAAGCACTGTTGATAAACCTTTATCTAATATCACAGTGTTTTGCTGTCATATTTTTGAAGGTTCCTCGATTTCTTCTTGTTGAGATGCTTGACAACTGCATCAGGTGTCCAAGTGATCACATTAGTTACATTGGTACAGAAGTGCTGAATTTCATGTGTCCATGTTCTTTAAGCTGTCACCGAAGATGAAAGTATTTGGATCGAATCTGCAGTTTTTGCCCAGTGTTTCTGTCTATAGCTAACACACTCAAACCCTATCATCTCTACTGATGCTTTTTTTTTATATATAAAAATAAAATCTATTGCATGCAGATAACAATTGGACCTATCAATTTTTACCAGAATATTACTCTTCCTAAGTTATTAACGTCCCTTTATTTCTCATTATTTGTAATGTATGTATGTTACTGAACTCGGTTCTCCCCTCGCTCGTGCTGAAATCATGAGCTTTATTACATTGCTGAATCATTTTTGTAATGATTTATGGCAGTGCTTTCGAGAAATCTCTCCGCATGCGGTTGGAGAAGGTATTTATTGCTGCACCTGTCTGTTAGATGTTTCTGTCCTGTTTCAACTACTCTGTCAAGTTAAATTGTGCTGACTTGTACCTTCTTTCCCCTGATAAGATGAATCCTCACACAGATTACCACTGCCTGAGAGCATTTGGTTCTTATTTCCAGCAAGAAATTCCGTTACCCATGGTAAGCTGCATATTTTTGCATTATTGCCTCTCCGCAAGCTGAAGTTCCTTACTGTAAAATATAAATTTCAGGGCACTACTATTAGTTTTAGACAAACAGCCGAGGGCCAACTGATAACACAAAGTGATATAGTAGCAGCTGGTCCTGCACGCTTTTCCATCTCTCCCCCTTTCACCCCCTTCTCCTTTCTTCCATGTTTGACATTGACAATATGTTTCATATGCAGTTGATGGTAAACTTATTGGTGCCGTCCACAGCAAAGATTTATGCAGTAAGTGGAATCCTTCTCTATTTTAATTGCATAGTTTCTGAATCTAATATCATTTTCTGGGGTGGATTTACTTGAAAAGAAAAGGCGAAAGCTGTTGGTTTTCTCAAAGCTCCACTAAATCAATGCGTTGAAATGGTTGAACAACCTGATAGAGTGTTTACTAATATATTGCATTAGATGGCTGAATCGTGCTTTGCCGACAGCCTAAAGTTATATTCTGTAAACTACCTCGTTTGTCCTGAGTCTTGATTCACCAATCTGAGCCGTTTTGACGTAAATTTATCGGTATACTACAGAGGCTTGTTGCTTTCTGGATGAACAAGTTCCACAGCAGAAAACATTGTTTCATTGTCTTGCCTCCTGCTAGATTACTGTCAAAATACATTCCATCAGAAATTTTGAGTCCAATCTCACTTGAGACTTTCAGATTATGGCGTCACAAGCATGTGTAGCTAAGAGTGGCTTCGGGTAGGGTAGTGTTCTTACCCTGAGTATCCAACTCTTTAGTTTCTAGGGGTAATTTATAAATTACAAATACCCTACCGTAAATTGGGGGGGGGGGGGTGCTATGGGTATTTCCTATGGAACTTATCCACGCACCAAAAGTATGAAGATGGGTAAAGCAAATCTTAGAAAAACACCACACATAAACACAGAGATTTACGTGAAAAATCGAAAGGGAAAATTACAGAGAGAGATTCCACTATGATACGATTACAATGTGTTTCTCTGGTGTGCTAGGGTTTTTGGCCTCAATTAGTCGTCCTCTCAAACGTTGGAAGAGATCTACTATTTATACAAGTAGTGTCTATTGGATAAGTTTGCAGAATCCAGCTTTGTTTAAACATTTAACTGCTTATCGCAGAAGCGGTTATAGCTGAACATCTTAATTTGAATTGGTTGAATGAGTGTTTATTTTTATCTGGTAGTTTGCGTCCAGCTGTAATGTGGTTGATCTGTTCCCGAGCTGTAACTGTCGAGTTCAAACGGAGATTTGGCTTAGAGATAGAGGTACTCGTAATCAAATTTATCTCTTCCTTTTAACTACCTGAACCACTCGTAATTTGAATTGAACGAGGACTCTCGCTCAGATGTTCTGGAAGCGGTCACGTGACATGCGCTTGTTTGAGACTGGATGACACGTGTTATGATCTCGAGAAGGTCAAAAGCTGACCACTACAGATGCTCCCTCTGCTTCCCTCTCTTTGGAGGAGGTCGGGAACATTCCTTTGGGAGCTATGGGCTCACGAGAACTTTGAGAGATAGAGAGAGGAGCAGATCGATAGAGAGGTAACTCTGGGTCTATCGCTGTCGCATTAGTCCTTGTCTTTTAGTGGCCTGCGTGTCTCTACAGGTTGACAGAGTTCTAAATGCGCGTCCCCTCTGTGGTCGCGTCAGTCAATTAACCGACACTTTTTGAGAAGTCGCGACATTCGAGTAGGGTTTAGCGTATCTAGCGCGATAGTTCAGATCCGACCATCATGACACATCTGTGCTGCGGATCGGGTGGCTCTTCGTCTTCTTGAGGATTAAAAATTTTGAACAGTTGACGTTTGGGTTTCTTTCCCTCTATAAATAGGGCGGACTTTTAAGGGGAGATCTGCGCTGCTGCTTGAAAATTCCTTACTTCTAAGAGTTCTCATTGTTCTGTGGGTGCTATTGTCTCCTTCCTTCTTCGTCTGGTGAGAAAGGAAGGGAGATGATGGAGACGTTTCTGTGCTGCTGATGTTCAAGAGTACGTTTGTCGAGGAACGTTAGTTTTCGTTATGGGTCCATCAAGAATTTTTAGTTTTCGCGACGAGGCCCAACTGTCTAGAAGAACAGGAAATGCTCTAGTTTCTGCTTGGTTTGCATAGCTGGCCTCTGACCAGACCAATCAGACCGGGCAGAGGCTGGGGCTCGACATTCCTCTCCTTCCTTGCGGTGATCATGAAGCAGGGAGCATAGGCGTACTTGATGACGATTCCGATCCCTGGAACTGGCCATTTGCATTTCTATTTAGTGTCGCTGCCTTGCCTTCCACCGCTCTTGAGTTCATCTTCGGTGTTATGGTCTTGGCATCGGTATCCTCATCAACTTTGCAGGCTTCACTCTGTAGTTTGAGGCATGATCTCCCTTACTGGTGTTTTCCTGAGAGTTCTTGATATCATTGATGTAACAATTCCAGATTTTAATCATTGAGTTAACTTTAATCCAATCTAATTATACTTATCAATCATTTAATATTTATAATCATCTCTGAATTCATCAAAAATTTTGGCAGCATTCCTTCTATAATACGGAGTCTGCTCTGATACATCGATACATACAATTCTAAAATTTACATCGATCATATATCTATAAACAATATTTCACGTAGTTATAATAAATTTCGGCTTGACATCGTCTATTTATAAATCTCTCAAATTCAATCATGTGGAGACAACTCAAGATAATAAATTAAACACTTACTCGGGAATTCTCCTCGGTATCACAGTCTAACACAAGCTAACTCAAATTTATATCCATATAGAACTTGTATACAAGTCTACATATATACATCATCGAGCCAAATCACACATATTTAACTATTCAGTCTAATCTATAACATCAACTCTATATACATACATAGTAAACAAAATACTCAATTTATAAACAATTATATAAGCTTGGTAGACCCACACAATGAATGCTTTGAGTCCTTACAATGCTTTACCCTTACCTTTAGCCAATATTTATCTCTGGCTTGTCCTGAAAACTGATCTAATGGGGGGGGGGGGGTGAGCTCGACGGCTCAGTGAGTGAGATTAAATCAATAGTTACAATCCAATATGCATTAGAAATATGTAGAGTATATGAAACATAAAAGTCAGTAATCAAGAATATAGATGTTTCAACTATATAATTAACTTCAATTTATTGTTCGGATACTAGAGTGTGTATAACAACAATGTTAGAGTATTTACTTCAATTCATTAGCTTCGTATTCTGATTTCAAGACAAGAGCTATTTATAATATCATAGTGTAATATAGATTACAGATATCCACCATACCATACACAAGATGTCTACCATACAATACACAAGTAACACACCTGATACATTCATAGTGTACACATAGTATAGACACACACACACATCAATTGTACAGATAACAACATTTCACACGTTTTCGACTCCTACCGAATCCCTCCGGCCCCTTCACACCGTCTTCGACCTCTACCGGATCCCTTCGGTCCCCTTTCTTCACACCGTCTTCGACCTCTAACAGATCCCTACGGCTCCTTCCTTCACAAGATATAAACCTCAATGCATACACATCCACTACTAGTTTCACCAAGAATTTGAATCAACAAAACAACATTAACTAGTTCTATCAAGAATTGTGATCCACACACATGTATACTTATCACATCAAGAGTCAACACAAGAATTATCATCAAACAACACACGTGTCCACATCATATCAAGAGTTTGACACATTAAATACGTAATTAAAACAATCACATCATGCTTATATACGCACAATTAACTAACTTTTCATTTATAGACATTCATGTGAAATTATCAATTTTCTACGAAGTTAACAATATAGTTTTTATTATTTCATAATTTACTCTAGGTTTACCGGAACCCCACTCACCTTCAAGTTGAGTGTTCTTTAAGGGATTCATACCGAGCACCGCCTCGTGTTTCTTTTTCAAATAACACACCGGACCCCGTATGCCAATCTCCCTTTTTTGATATTTTTAGTATTAGTAGCAATCAACATCACATATAAAAAATTTAAATGAATTTCAAGTAGATCACAACTACAATGTCTCTCGTAGAAGAGAAATATTTCATATTACTTACTACTAGCTTCTACCTATTTGAGAATATATCAATTATTATCGTTATTATTATTTTTATCACATGGTTTCTAGCACAATTAAAATATTTCTAATTAACACCCTATAGGAGTTCATTACCTATTCTTAAATCTTACTAGTAAAGTAATATCATATAGTCATAGTATATTAGGATATTCTCGTTCTCAAACAATCTCCTAATTTTATTAATAATCTTAATCAAGTTTCTCACCTTCTTCCGGAGATTTCTTCGCCAATCTTAGATTCCACGTGATATCAAATAATAATCATATTCAAGAGAATATCAAGTTACCTTTTAGTACTAGATTCATCATATTCTTGAGAGTTAAAAGCTATTTTATATACTAATTCTCTGTTAAAAGTTCAATCAGAAATTTATCAATATTTGATGAAATCATCTCTAAAAATCAGATCTTGGGTTGAAATTCACCCCCCAAAACTTGGATTTCTCTAGGAGAACTTCTCTTCTTCTTCCTTGATCTCCCCCCTTGCTAGACGCGGCCGCCGGTGGCCGGGGTGACGCGGCCGCCGGTGGGCTGGCCGCGGCCTGCCGGGCGCGCCTCCCTCTCTTCTCTTGTTCTCTCTCTTGAAGGTAGATAAAGGAGGAAAGTGAGGAAGAGAGAGAAATTGTGAGTTCATCTAGAGGAGAAGATAGGTTCTAGGGTTCTAACCATGGAAAGTTTGAGAGAATGAAGAGAATGGGGATGAAAAGTTTGGCTGAAATTAGAGATCCCAATTCAGCCATAATTACAAGTTTGTTACACTCCAATTCTCTCCAAGTGGCCTTGCATAAATCAAGGGCATCCTAGCCCTCATCAATCCTCTCATGCTCACCTACCCCCCTCCACTAACTTGCACTTTAATTAAACTAATAGGTATGGTTAGTGGAGTATGTAGATATCATATATGAAACTTTTGTGTATTTGAATATGTGTAACATTATACTACATGGTTATCACTTACATTATTATTATTATTATATATGTTCATTTTTTTAAAATATAACCATGATATATTTACATGTCACATATTTGTAAAAATTCATTTACATCAATTTTCTCTTGGTCATCAGATAGTTTTATTTATATAGATAATCGAATAAATTATCTTGGTATGAATCAAAATTTGCATTCTGCAACACTAATTTTTCATGTTAAAGTATTCGAACATTATAGTTATCGGTTCTAATTGTCCTGCATTATCTCATGGCTGAGATTAAAATATTCTTTAAGAAATGTAAAAAAAATCAGGATGTTACATTCTACCCCCTTAAAAAGTTTCGTCCTCAAAACTTGAAGTAAGTGAAGTGAGTGAGTGATAAGATATCTATATCTCATCTTTCAGCTCTTTTATAACATTTTTGACTTGCAGACTCCTTGACTTTACTATAATCAGAGGAATAATTTATATTTTAATTACTTTATTTTGTGGGCTAGAACTGCATCATTCTTTCACATAAAATATATCTATATTGATTCATCAAAATAGATAACAAAAAAAACCCAGAATCTCATTGACTTAAATTAATAGACTTATTATCATTAATACTTTATTGACTAGATGGAGTTAATTCAATCAAAGAATGTTAAAATCATGCCCTTCAATCCATTTAGTCATGTATGTGATGATTACACTATTATCTGATCATCTTCTTTTCCTGAATCAGTTTCCCACCACAAATTTACTAGTTATATGTAATTTAATTAGTCCCTCTATAAAGTTCACATTTATTCATTAAATTTGGCATGTGGCAATCAGTTTTAACTTGTAGGATGTGTCCCTTTGGATTTGCAATGATTTACAAAAGATGTCATACTTATTTATTTCTCTTTTTTTCTTTTTTTATTAACCATCTATCATTGCTTTTCAGTCTTATTCAAGAACTATCACATAATTTTTATGAATTGAAACGAACTCACAATCCTTCTTTTACAGATGGCGCTGAGTGTTTAACATTTCAGCAACTGTAACACTTTACTTTATGCTCGATGTTTTCTAGTTAAAAAAAATCTGCTCTAATCATGATAAATTTCAATCCTGACATTAATATTTGTTACCAAAGTTCTATATCTGTGTATATTTCTGGTGGTAAAGTTAATCGATATTCAACAGATCCAATTCGATTTGTTATATTGAATAGTTAAATGTATCATAAATCCAAATTTGCTTTTCATAGTGACTCGAGTTGCTTCAAGAATAATATGAAAATTGCAAGAGTCGTTAGTTTCACACAATTCTTATCTGCCTTGAGCAACTTTCATTCTTCTCAATTATTTGAATTTCTTCAAAATTTCCTGAATTATTATGATTATTATTTTTGAGACACTAAATATATAAAGATTATGTCATGCTTCCCACTATTATCTATTGCATTTACATCTTCTCTACTTTTCGAAGCCCATCCCTTTTTGCTTAGAAAGATAAGAAGTTTGACCTTGAATTAGCTCTTAACTTTATATTTAACTTAATTATTAATCATCAGAATGGGTTCATACCTTGTTCACATGTTCGATGACAAGTTATAATTATTGATATCACCATCCACTCTGGTTAACATAAATATTATGGTTTTCATATTAGAGTTCATAATGTATAAAATTTCAATTTCACAAGTTTCGAGTGAATTACAGTGTGTAAACAATAACTACTTATATCGCAGGTACATCTATACATAAAATTCACATTAGGTTACAATTATTGGTCTCATGTATGTTGTTACTTAATTAGGTTTTCGTCTAGTGAATCCAACCATGTTATTAGTCTTGATGTAACTTAGTGTAACATCAATGATAGTTTGCAACTTGCGGGAGCAACTGACTTGAATCGGTATACAATAATTAGTTGGGACAGAAAATAAGGATTTCTTATTTATCAATATGATTCACACAACTGACAATAAGAATGATAAAGTCTCTTACTTAAGTGTAAACTTTTAAATCTTTGATAAGTGTCTGTATAATATCATACACATAAGATTTCTCATAACATAATACATACAAAGGATCATGCCACTATACATACAAAAACAAATGACATTCATATCATCAGTCTCTCAATATATTGGTGGACCCACAATTATTATATAAATATTCATCGATTGTCTTATCAGACTCTATGGGTACCGTGATTTTTTCTCTAAGATTCTCCATCAAAAAAATATGGAGAGATTATATCACCTCTTTCATTCATATTCTCAAATATCAATTATCCCTATATAAGGATGCTCTTCAAATAGTATCAAAATCCATAATCCTTTCAATATGACATATCCCTTATATTCTTTATCTGAGATTTTGTTATTCCACAACCAGATTCTTAATAAGATTCTTCCGCTCCGATTAAATTTTGATTTGCCTGATATTTCAACTACTTCGTTATTCCAGTGTTCCATATCACTGGCAGCTCATACTGAGGACCCGCACCCTAATAGAACACATTCGAATCAGGCATGCGGGTAGCCCTTATTATCAACGTAAGAAAATAATCAATATCATGCACCTCGAGATTAATCATACACGTCAGAATGACTACCCCCCTTAGAATACTCATATACAGTCACGCGATCATTCAAACAATGCACTACATACCTACATATCAATCTAATGGATCAATCCTAATGTAAAAATAACTATTCTAGGTTACATCCCTACGCCTATACTTTCCTAGGCCCTTATATCTCAGCTATACTCCTCATTTCTAAATCTGCTCTGATACCAACTGTAACGGTCTCAGATTTTTAATCATCGAGTTAACTTTAATCAATCCAATTATGCTAATCAATCATATAATATTTTTAATCATCTCTGAATTCATCAAATTTCGACAAACATTCCTTCTATAATACGAAGTCTGTTCTGATAATCGATACATAAATTCTAAAATTTACATCGATCATATATCTATAAATAATATTCCACGCAGTTTAATAAATTCGGTTTGACATCGCCTACTTATAAATCTCTCAAATTCAATCATGTGGATACAACTCAAGATAATAAATTAAACACTTACTCAGGAATATTCTCTTGATATCACAGTCTAACACAAGCCAATTCAAATTTATTTCATATAGAACTTGTACACAGGTTTACATATATACATCATCGAACCAAAATCACACATATTCGACTATTCAGTCTAATCTATAAACATCAACTCTATATACATACATAGTAAACAAAATACTCAATTTATAAACCATTATATAAGCTTGGTAGACCACACAATGATTGCTTCCAGTCGCTATCTAACCCTTACCTTTAACTGATATTTTTCTCTGGCTTGTTCTGAAAACATGATCTATGGGGGGGGGGGGGTGAGCTCGACGGCTCAGTGAGTGAGATTAATTAATAGTTACAATTCAATATGCATTCGAAATATGTAGAGTATATGAAACATAAAAGTCCATTAATCAAGAATATAGATGTTTCAACTATATAATTAACTTATTTCAATTTATTTTTCTCGATACTAGAGTGTGTATAACAACAATGTTAGAGTATTCACTTCAATTCATTAACTTCGTATTTTGATTTCAAGGCAAGAACTATTTATAATGTCTTAGTGTAATATAGATTCGGATATCCACCATACTATACACAGGATGTCTACCATACAACACACAAGTAACAACCTGATACATACATAGTGTACACCACAGTGTACACACACACATCAATTGTACCAACAATATTTCACCGTCTTCGACTTCTACCAGATCCCTCTAGCCCCTTCACACAGTCTTCGACCCTTACCGGATCCCTCCGGCCCCTTCCTTCACAAGATACAAACCCAATGCATACACATCCACTACTAGTTTCACCAAGAATTTGAATCAACAAAAAACACATAACTAGTTCTATTAAGAACTGTCATCCACACACATGTATGCTCATCACATCAGAGTCAACACAGAGTTATCATCAAATAACACATGCGTTCCATCATATCAAGAGTTTGACACATATTAATACGTTAATTAAAACAATCACATCATGCTTATATACTCACAATTAACTAACTTTCATTTATAGCTTCATTGAAAATTATCATTTTCTACGAAGTTGACAATATAGTTATTATTCATAATTTACTCTAGGTTTACCAGAACCCCACTCACGTTCAAGTTGAGCCTTCTATAAGGGATTCGCATCGAGCATCGCGTCATGTTTCTTTCCCGAATAACCATATCGGACACCCTATGCAATCTCCCTATTTGATATTTTAGTATTAGGAGCAATCAACATCACATATACAAAATTTAAATGAATTTCAAGTAGATCACAACTACAATGTCTCTCGTAGAAGAAAAATATTTCCTAATTACTTACTACTACCTTCTTACCCATTTGAGAATATACTAATTATTATGTTATTATTATTTTTATCACATAATTTCTAGCACAACTAAAATGTTTCTAATTAACACCCTTCATGGAGTTCATTACCCATCCCTAAATCTTACTAGTAAAGCAATACCATATAGTCAT